>PVKA01011239.1:0-61637 GCA_004027165.1 Ctenomys sociabilis
AAAAAAAAAAAAAAAAAAAAAAAAAAAAAAAAAAAAAAAAAAAAAAAAAAAAAAAAAAGAAGAATAACAAGTGGCAGATTGATAAGCTGTGTGCTTTTCATTTTTCCTCTTCACTGACTTATTTCCACTGCAACAGTGTGGACTCAAGGCTTGATTCAGGGCAATCACTCTAGGAGTGGCTCCACATCCAGTTCATACCCAGTATCTACAGCTGCTAGGACATATTTGAAATCTTCAGGAACAAATCAAAAGTTGTGCACATACAGAAAGCCAGCAATATACATCCCATATAATCTTAAAAGATTTTCAAATGAGCATCAAATAGTACCACAGTTACATGTAACAGAAAAAATATCATCAAATTTGAAAAATAAATATATTCACAATTTCATTACAAATTGGGGTGGCAATGGAGCTCAGTGAATAGTGTGTTGTACAATGTTATTGAATAGTATGTATAGGGAGTTGGATTAAATTTTGGGAAAGAAACAGAGGAAATGGAGGAAGTAGATGGGAAAGAGAGAAAGAGGCAGAAAAAGGAAGGAAAGAAGGGAAAAAAAAAAACCCTTATCCTAAAATTTACATAGACTACCAGGATTCTATTACATAAAAACGTACTAAGAAAAAAATCTTTAACATGAATTCTCATACATTATAAACTTTATTGTATGAGTTATGAATTAATTAATCTCTTTTTTCCAGAAGTAATGTAATATATATCAATACTAGGGTTATGAAATGACTGTGAAATACAGATGATTTACACTTTTTTCAAAACATTTCAATTGCAAGGTATACTGATGCGTGTTTGTAAACCCATCTTTTGGGAGGCTGTGGAAACAGGATTACTATGAGTTCGATGTCAACCTTCACTACTTATTGAATTCAACAACAAACAACTATCTTTGAGACCCTATCTAAAAACCTAACTAAAACACAACTCAAAAGATTCCAAATGCAAAGGAACTTCTGCTGAATCTATGTGAACAGCAGTCCCTACATGCCAATTAACCAAATTCATCTTCATTGCTTATTTTTTCTATTTGATCATATGCTGCCCAAATCTTCCACTCTGTATGTCTACAGAATTTAATTTATGATTCATCATGTTCTTATCCTTACACTTGTTCAAATCATATCACTTAGGGATAACTCTTCAGTGATTGTATTCACAAAATGTTAGATTCTCAAAATTAATGTCTTTCTTTTATTTTCACATGACTTTGTTATCTCGTAGAGAATTTTGCCCCAATTTTATGATTTTTTTAAAGCACAACTATCATGTTTTCATACGAACATCAATGCTATAGTAGTAATAAATTGCTACACAGGGGAGGAGAAATACAGACAGAAAAAAACACTTGGAGAGAAAAATCCCATGATGTCAATTTTCATGAGACCTAGGGCAGTTTGAGGATATTGCCTTTAAATTTCTGTCTGCAGCAGATGAGATTTGCTAAGTTTCAGTGTTATGTTTGGAAATAAGTTGGCAGTGATTCAGGTTTATGTAAGAGACTGAGCATCAAGAAATCATTGTGGTGCTTCCTTGGCAAGTGTGAAGGCCTGAGTTCAAACCCCGGTTCTGCCAAAAAAAAAAAAATCATTGTGATAATTTTATTTAAGGAGACAATAACTACATCTGATCTTTGAGTTTTAGATAACTCTTTGAAATAGAAATATTATATGTATTTTAAGGTATATAAAGAAGTAAGTACAGGACAAATTGTCATGCATTCTACTGAAAATTATGTTGGAGAAAATTTTTTATGATGAAAGAGGTTATCACAAGAAAGGTGAGTTACAGAAACTGCAGAGACTTCTTGAATGGAGATTGTGGGATTAAAGCATGGAATAATGCTCTTGGTATAAGCCACACACTAGAAAATATTCTACTTTAATGATCTCTGTATTCATTTATTGTGTGAGAACTGACTTTCTGTGTCATAGGTTTATACTGGAATTACCCATATGAGTGTGTGTGACTATTCAGTGGAAATGGTAGTAGTATGCATACATGCTCCAGAGCGAAGAGATAAAATAGTGAGGAATGTAAGGGAGAGGAAAATAATAATAAATAATTTATGAGGACATACCAAGTCAATATTATGAAAACAGAAGACTGCATTTCCAACGTTGATAATGCATCAGATTGCTTTAGAGTTAATTATAAAGCTTTGCCATAGAATTATTTTCAGTAAAAAGCAACAAATCTATAAATAAACATATAATTTTTGAAGTTGATAAAAATATTTATTTACATAGTCTCAAAAATGTAGATATAGTATCTTTGGTTATATTGAATAGGTGAAATGACGTTCACTATCAAAAATTCTATTTCATTCTTTCTTAATTTGTATTTTGGATAATTTCTATTGTTATATTCACTTATGTTTATAAATAATTTATTTTCAATTTTCAATCTGAAAAAATATTAAAATAAAAAAGTAATACAAACAAAAGATGTAAACAAAAAATTCTCTTTTATAGACATCTTTTCTTTTTATGCCAGTGGAATGCAGTTTTCAGACTTCTATGTAGATTTAGTAATTACTGCATATTTTGAGTACAGTTTCTACCTCTAACTAATCATTTACAATAATTACTATCATTGAAAGCAATTTATGCCCAAAAATATATTTCTGGAAAAACTGTGCCTATGTAGATAAAATCATTCTTTTAAAATAAAATAATACATTGCTCACACACTGTTGCTATGGGCTTCAATAAAACTGAGGAAATAATTTCTGAGTTTAGCATAACATTCAAGACAAAGTTATGGATACATTGTAGATTAGTATGCTTACAGAGACTAATTAGATTCCTGAAGACTGTTCTCAGAGCTGGTAAATATTGGACAAATAATATAAAAAACATCAGCTAATTTAGCAAATATAAAGAGAGCACTTAAAATGTGATAGGCATTGTTGAAGATGTCAGTGATATAATATTAAATGCAATAAAAACAATGGAGATAATTGCTACTGATAGCAGTAAACCAGGAAAGGTGTGTGTGTGTGTGTGTGTGTGTGTGTGTGTGTGTGTGTGTGTGCATCTGTGTGCACGGGTGTGATTTTATACAAGGTATACATAACCTAGAGAAAATGCTCACTGGGTTCTAGGACCATCACAGAGGTCAGAGTGAGCAAGTCATCCAACAAGATGGAAGCAGCAGATGCAGAAGGGATGGTCAGGTCATGTGAGAGTTTGTAGATCACTGTGTTGCCTTGAACTTTACTTTAAATACCATGGAAGCCATTTGAGAGCTGAGAGCATGAGATTTGTAGCTAACAGACTAATCCAGATGTTGTTTTAAGAATGGCTCATTAGGCAACTGTGGAAATATGATCATTGCCATATTTTAAATAAGTCATGATGTGACTTGTTCAAGCCTAGCAGCAAAAGAAATAGTCAGAAATATTTCTAGCTTACATTTAAAAAATCAGACACAATAGATAATTTAATTATTTTATTTATTTTTCTTATTTTTGGCAGAACTGGGGATTGAACTCAGGTCCTTGAACTTGCCAAGGAAGTGCTTATTTCACTGAGCCATTTCCCTGGCCCTAGACACAATAGATAATCAAAATAGAATATGAGAAAATATTTTGGGTCAGATATAAGATATAGTTTTTGACTTGAGCACCTGAGATGTGTTGCTATACACTAGACAGAAAACAAAGCATAAGATTTTTAAAAACATTTCAGTGAAATGTTGAGTACTCAATTAACAATTCATGAGTTAAAACAAAAGATTCTGACTTTTGATACAACTTTCAGTATGGACTTAAAAGTATTGCGTATCATTTTCTTACTCAATTATTTCACATTTGTTAACAGAGTTTAAAAATTATGTTGTTGAGTTTTTTTTTCCGTATTCTTACTTATTTCTTGGTTGATTCTTCTATCAAATATTTGGAGAGATGCAATGATTATGGATTTTATTATTTCTGCTCAATTTTTAAGACTTTACTGTGATTGTACATTGCGCTATGTGTGGTGAAGAAGTGTGATAAGTAGCTTTTCTGATTGCTCAGTTCAAAAGATACATCTTTTGTGGAATCAAGGGTGACTAAATGCTTTTGGCCTTTTATTGCCAACTCAGTGCATTTATGCATCTTCTCCTACCTTGTTATCTACAATTGATGGAAATTTCCATTCATTTTAAGGCTGTCTCTTCTGACATGAAAAGAAATCTGAAATTTTTTCAATGTTTCCTATATATTAGAGCATCTATTTTTATTTTTATTTATTAATTTTCAAAGCTGATTTATATGTCAGTTTTAATAATTAATGTGTGGTACATTTTTACCTTCTTAATGGTTATCCATAGTACAAGACGCATACAGGATATCCTGTCCAAACACTATTAGTACAAATCTTTCTTCTCATTGAATTAAGCAAAAGTAGTTATATTTCTATCCTAAGTATTCTGCATATGCAGATACAGAATGGTCCTTCTTTTGTATCCCCTTTTTTTGTTTAGTACTGTCAGAGATGGGTAATCTATTGTTATTTGAAGTTTTTTCTCAGCTACACTCAGTGGCCCACTGCCATGCTGCAGTCTTGTGAGTAACAATGCAATGCTGCTCCTCTGCCAACTTACACAATATTCAAATTTAGAGAAATTTTATTCTCACTAAAACTTTATTTTGTCAAATGGGTGTGTTGATCTTTTGTGGCAATGTTATATTATAAGAAAAGTAGAGAAATACTCACTATGCATAGCTGGATGATTGCTAGAACCCAGAATCACAACTTGAACAACTACTATTTTCTTATGCTTTAAATTTTCAAATTTCTATTTCTAATACCATACATGAAATTATATTCAGATTTTATATAACTTTGTTATAAAAAGTGCCTTTTATCTGTTTCTGATGTATGCATAATATACAGCCATACTCTTTAAACTGTAATTCATTTTGTGAGTTGACAATTCATCAGTTAATTGGTGTTCATTAATCTTAATAGAAATAAACTTATTCGCTTTTTGTTTCTTGTTTTTCCAGTGCTGTGGATCCAAATCAAGGTCTTGAACATGTTAGGCGAGTGCTTAACCTCTAAGTTACATCCTAGCCCTTTGCTATTCAAAATTATTGTTTATATTGTAGTGAACACCTAGGCCTCTCCAAAGAGAATACTTGCTTTACTTAATTCAGCTCATAAAATTAAAAATTCAGAAAATAATAAGACACGGCAATTGTCACATTTCACCAAAGTGATGAAGAATATCACTACAGTGGCTGAATTTCTTCTACTTGGCCTGACCAGTAATCAGAGGCTGCAGCCCACCTTTTTTGTGATGTTTTTAATTATTTACCTGATTAACCTGGTTGGAAATGGAGTTATATTAGGCATCATTATATTGGAACCAAAACTCCACTTCCCTATGTATTTTTTTCTGGGAAACCTGTCTTTTCTAGATATTTGCTATTCTTCTGTGACACTTCCCAAAGTACTTACAAACCTATTGTCGACTTGTAGGACAATATCTTTCCTGGGCTGCATCACTCAGCTGCACTTCTTCCACTTTCTGGGATGCACTGAGGCTATATTGTTGGCCATCATGGCATTTGACCGCTTTGTGGCCATCTGCAACCCACTTCGCTACTCTGTCACCATGAGCCCTTTACAGTGTGCTGCGATGGCAGCTGCGGCCTGGATCATCAGCTTCTTCTATGCTCTGATGCATTCTGTTATGACTGCTCACCTGAGATTTTGCCACTCTCAGAACCTCAATCACTTTTTTTGTGATGTTAAACCCCTCTTGGAGTTGGCATGCGGTGACACACTGCTCAATCAGGGGCTTCTTTCCATTGTCACAGGAATCCTGTCTATGGGGCCATTCTTGCTCACACTCCTGTCCTACTTATACATCATTGGTTTCCTTCTCTTCAAATACCATTCCTGCAGAGTTCTCCACAAGGCACTATCCACTTGTGCCTCCCATTTCATGGTGATGTGTCTTTTCTATGGCCCTGTAGGGTTTACATATATTCGTCCTGCTTCAGCTACCTCCATGCATGAGGACCGGGTGGTGGCCATCATATACAGTGCCATCACACCAGTGCTGAATCCCCTGATATACACTCTCAGGAATAAAGAGGTGATGCTGGCTCTCCAGAAAATTTTGCAGAGGAACCTGTATAAAGACTGATAGTAGCACCAACAGAACTGATGAAACCTACGTGTGCTTCACAAAGAGACTTGTATCACATCACTTGTAGTAAATGATTAATTTACTTGATGTATGCATTGCTCTTGGAAATTCAGAATAAATTTAACCAATAGATGCATAAGCATAAAGAATTTGATAATTTGTTGAGGTGTGCAGGTCCAGTACTGAGGAGAGATGATAAGCCTGGAAGCTTGACAGCTCTATGGTGAACAAAATAGCTTGGCGAATTGTTTTAGCCCAAACAAGTGTCTGCAACAAAAAAGATCATTTTTTTTAAAGATAGTTACTTTTGCATGGTATTCTAGAGCTAGAGAATAAATCCATCCAATTTAGCACCCCCATATTAAAGGGACTTTAATCAGTAACCATTTTGGCGAAGGTTTAAGGCTCAGCCATACCACTACTATGCAACAACCTCCATTCAGGGTTTCAAAAGCTACCTTCCCATAGTGACTAGCTGAAAGCCATCCACAAGGCATTAATGGAGAAGGTACAGACTACACAGGTACACAAAGAACAGGCTCAGCCAAGAAGTCAGGCCTCAGGTGTGTGGCTTTCAAAAGTTTTCAACAGTTGTCATTATCTTCAGTGAGTTGTTTGCTGGATCCACACCCCACTGTCTGCATCCAGCACAGATATAAGTGGTCTGATTGCTTTACCTACCTGCAATATGTGAGTGAGATACACCTTAGTTTGCATG
Organism: Ctenomys sociabilis; assembly: GCA_004027165.1. Taxonomy (NCBI): domain Eukaryota; kingdom Metazoa; phylum Chordata; class Mammalia; order Rodentia; family Ctenomyidae; genus Ctenomys; species Ctenomys sociabilis. The sequence goes on from PVKA01011239.1 coordinate 6,879, forward strand.
ACTGCAACAACCTAGAGTGGACACAGAAGACTGGAATACTCATAAGTCCACAGAGTGAGAAACTAGGTGGAAAAAGTTGATATTTGTTGGACTCTAACACTAGAGATACTAGAAAGATAACAGTCATTCAAATATACAAAGAGTAACTTGTGAATTTACACTTTTTTATTTTATTGAAGAACAAATAGCAATGAGACAGTTTCAAACCAAATTAGTAGAAATATTCAATAATGAATACATTGCATATTGTTTTCCTGTGGTTTTTTGTTGTACAAGATACATACATGATATTCTATTTACAAACAATATTAGAGCAGATGTCTCTATTCAATGAATTATGAGAATGTAGTTGTATACCTATCTTTTTTAAAGCTGAATTATAGTACAGTTTCAATAATTAATGCTTTTCATATTGTTATCTTCCTAGTGGTTATCCATAGTACAAGAAGCAGACAGGATATCATGTCCAAACACTATTGGTGCAAATCTTCTCATAGAATTATGCAAAAATACTGCATCCTATTTATCCTATCTGTATTGTTCATTGGTTTTCTTGAGTTTGTGTTTTTTTTCTTATTTTCCTTTATTTTGATCCTTTTTTCTTTGTCTTGTGTACATTTTCTTTTCTTTGTTTCTTTTCTTTTTTTTTTTTTTTTTTTTTTTTTTTTTTTTTTTTTTTTTTTTTTTTTTTTTTTTTTTTTTTTTTTTTTTTTTTTTTTTTTTTTTTTTTTTTTTTTTTTTTTTTTTTTTTTTTTTTTTTTTTTTTTTTTTTTTTTTTTTTTTTTTTTTTTTTTTTTTTGCAGGATCAGGGATTGAACTCAGGTCCTTACGCTTGCCACAGATGCACTTATTCCACTGAGCCATCTCCATGGGCCCCATATTTTATTAATTTTGTGTAATTCTGTTAATTTTCTTTTACTCCTTAATAGATTTTCTATCTCCTTCTTGTCACACATTGTTTAATTTGTCAATTATTACTTGTTTCATTCTCTCATCCCCAACCTTCTCTATCTTTACAAATATAACATTTAGCCTTTATTAATGTTCAAATAGTAAAATATATAACTGTTTAATTATTTCAATTATTAGTGGAGGAACAATTGTTATATCTTGTAGATATTTACCGTATTTTACTATTTGTTTTTCTCTACTGTTTATACCATGAAATAGATTCCTTTTCTATATATAAGGTTTAACAGAACATTTTCCTCCTCAGCCAGTAAACTTCAGTTTCTTAGTTTTCAAGGTAATAGTTCCTGTTCCAGTTCCAATTGCTTTTGTCTCTTAGAAATATCTTGTCACTGTGATGCAATAGGGATATCCCTATTGACAAGCCATTCTGCCTCTGTGCTTGTTTATCCCATATAAGCCCTAGACCACCAGAGACCAGGGCTTGACATTCTGTGAGTGATGCTAATTAGCACCTGAAGTAAATCTGCATCCTAATCTTGGGTATAACTTTTACGATTCGACTTGCCATCGCATCTGGTTCATTCTCCAGGGAAACTGACTTGCTGATCAGTCATGGCCCTCACAGAGCAAGGACCTTCCTGGGTACTAATGGTAATACCTACTCTTGAGATATCTCAATTCTCCTCAGATGTCTAGATGAGGATTCCTATATTCCCACATGAGTGGCTTATATCAGATTCAAAAGAGATAAGGAAACAGAGTCAGTCAGTCAGTGAGTCAGTCTGTCTGTCTGTCTGTCTATTTGCCTGCCTGATTCAAGTAAGTCCCTAAGGGGAACCCCAGTCCCAGGTAATCTGTCTGTCAGTCCTGCACAACTCAAGAAGAAAAAGAGCCTGATCAATGCTTTTTAATCAAACCCACCTTCAATGGAAAGGGGTTAGGAATGATTAACCTCTGAGGGTCTGCTGAATGAATGAGTGAATGATAGTCAGCAATAGGCTGTTCTGTCTGTTCATAAAGAAAAGGAGGCCTTTCCAAACATCTACTCACAAAAACAACCTAGTTGAGTGTTTCTCAAAGACATCAAAAGGTGGAGGGGTACCTCAGTTACTTTTCTTTCAGGTGTTTTGTTGGGACAAAACACCTGAAACCCGAGGAAGGAAAGTTTAGTGGAGGTTTCAGTCCATACTCAGCTATCTCCAAGGCAGAATTGCACATGTAAGAAGGTAACCATTCATGATGGCAGAAAACAGAAAAACAGCAAGAGCAAAAGGGAGGTATACTGACCACAATGGCAGGGGCACAGGCAAAGAGCAAGCCTCCCTCCCTTACTTGAATTGCCTTCAAGTTATCTTCCCTAGGCTGGGTATAACTCATACTCATAATCCCAGCAGCACTCACACCCATAATCCCAGTATTGGTTCATGAATCAATAATGAACTCTAGAATACTACATGATGACTTCATAAGGTTTTGGTGGGATACCTAGATATAAATCATAACAAAGGGAAAAAGCCAATTAAGTACTGTTACCCAGAAATCTGACAAAAAGGTACTTGATATCTGTAAGAAAATCTACCACTATCTTTTCTCCAAATTTTCTGTGTCTCTTCCATCATGGTTCCCCAAGCAAACAGTATAGCCTGTCAAGCTGCTAAAATATACCTACATGAATAGCTAGTTGAAAATCTCCCAGCTGGGGCTGGGGATAGTGCTTAGTGCCACAAGCAAAACTTCCTGGAAAGTGCAAAGTTCTGAGTTCAATTCACAGTATCAAAAAAAAAAAAAATCCAACCTGCTAATTTTTCTACAATTGCCATCTATATATATTTCCTCAGTATTCTGCCACCCATAGCCTGATGCTACACTTGTCTGGACCTCAATATTACTTTCTTCTGTATTCATTTGGAACCTTTCAGCCAGACCCTCTTCACAACTGACCTGACATCAATCTCCCAGAGGTTTAAAAACTATTTCTTTTTTTAAGTTTAGTGTTTTTTTGTTATAGAAAAAAATATCCTGAAGTATTTGTTAAATAGCATAATTCTTGATAACATCATTCTTTGGGATTCCTGATCTTTGCCATCTGCTCAGACGTTGGGAGCTGCCCCTCACCCTTGTAATCAGTTACCTAAACCAAAGGACTCTCCCAAAGGGTTTCTAAATGGCTTCAAATTTTTGCATAGATGCCCACATTTAGTCCAAAAGTAGATACTAAACAAGTTGGCAAGTAAATTAGAAGATAGCTGAGAGTAACAGAAAGTTAAAAATTTGTGAATCTAGAAAAAAAAGTATGTGAGTCTTGATTATACTATTCTTTCAATTTAATTTTTGAGTTAGTTGCTTCTGTGTGATAATGATCCTTTCCATATTTGCCTAACAAATGTATCCAATTTCTTCATTTCAAACTAAAACAGAAAACTGGTTCATCCCCAAGTGATATCCAGGTCCTATTCTGTCTTACAAAGCTTCCAAATCTTCCTGGAAAGTTCAGCTTAAGGGGCTACAGTACACAGATAAGGTTTATAGTTCTCAGGTGTGTGAGTCAAATTCCCATTGAAGATCTGTGATGGTTACTACTCCATCCACAGCAGTCACCTGGTTCAACTACAGAACAGAGGTGAGGATAGAATCCTTTCTGGTGACAGAAAGAAATCTCCTCTAGTCCATGGTCAGTTAATTTAAAGAATCTAGTTTCCTGGAACTTAGGGGAGCAGATGATGGTTATTGACTCTTGCAACATCATCTGATAGAAACAGTGAGTATGTAGATCAACACTTGAAAAAAAGGTGGTCTGTGTGGGATGCATATGAATCTAGCCCAGTGTAATGAGGCCCTGTTGTTCTCCTATGAGAAAGAGTTCTTCATTCTCTGTCTTGCAATAATCACACCCTGCCCTTTGCTTGGAGATGAGCACATGGGTAATGGTAAATTCATTTTTAATCAGTTTTCCACAGAGAATTCCACAGGTTTCTCCTCCTGGGGCAGTGTTGGCACTGGATAACTGAAGAAATTGTGGACCCAGCCTTCCAGGCACCACCACATGATGCAACCCATCAGTTGCAGAAATACTTTTAAAGTTGCTCAGCACTCCAGGTTTCAAGGACCTGACCACTACTGGTGGCTTGGCCAGCGTTAGGGTTGAATTACAGTTTGCGGGCTGTGTGAATGAGACAGGTGAGGTGGGGAACACATCTAAAGAGGGCTTTTACAAATCAGGTACTAGTGGACCTCCTTCGCCATGGTCCATCTTCACGAACTCCTGTACATTTTTTTAGCGCTCCTTTTCCAGTTCCTGGTTCCAAATCATCTCCTCAAAGGCAAGAAACTGTTCCTGTTCCAACTGCTGCTGCTTTTGCAGGGCTACTCTATGTTTTTCCTTTCCATCTCTTTCTGGATGGCCATGTTCTGGGAAAATTTCTATGCCTCCCTCCTCTTTTCTTTAGTATATTGTGCATATTCTTTGGTATATTGTTTTAACATCTCCGCCTTCAGCTCTTCAGCTTAGGGAAATGTAGTTTCCTTTAACTTCGTTACTGTATCTTTCTTTTCTGGAATGACAGCCAATTCGTAATCTCAATGATTAGACAGTTTTTCAATAAATAGTGTGATATACTTGTTATACAGGATGAAAGACTGTTCAGTGTTGTTTTCCTCAGAGTAAATAGATGCCATTTGAATAATCTCAACTACAGAGCGGGAATACCGCCTGGGTGGGATGTCTTCATTCACCTCTGCTGCACTGCACAGCTGTGAGGTAGCCATCACCAGGTCTCTGGGTAGGAGTCTCACATCTCCATGGTCAGATATCAGGACCAAGAAGTTTTTTCCTCACAGTTGACACTTGGAGCTCTTTTTTAAAAAAAAATTCTCATTAGTGATACTTCCAAGCTGCTTGTTGGAAAGGTACAAAAGTTTTATTGCAATATTTGTTACAAATGGTTACAAGAAAGAAAGTACACAATTTTTTTTACAGGTGCTAGCTTCTATAAAATCTAGATCCTTGAATTCACAAAGCAATAATGTTTATTGAGACTGTCAGCACCTGGGAATTGTAGTGGTCTTCATATGCAAATACTTGGATTTTGTCACTAAAGTCTGCCTCTCTCTTTGCCTCTACTCTAACAACCACTGTCTTTCTTTCTTCTTTTTCTTTTCAGAACCAGGGACTGAACTCAGACCTTCGCTTTTGTCAAAGAAGCGCTTATTCCACTGAGCCATCTCCCTGGTCCCAATCACTGGCTTTCTGATTAAGAAAGTCTAGAATGTGGTACATTCTAGATTCTGAGTATATTCTATTTATGGTTGGACATAGCTCTGTTACGAATGAAGTCCAACAGGCTAGACATGCTGCGGTCACCTTGCACAATTTTGACCAGTTCTCCTGCTACTGCTTCCTGCTTCTGAACTGAACCAGAAAATCTTTACCCAGTATCCTTGGAGGATCAGAGACAGATCTTCCCCCACCATTTGTTTAGCAAGCTCAAACTGCAGCGCTGACACCCATCCTTTTGCGGGCAGTTCATGGTTCAGCAACTGTGTCACTGTCCCTGACATCATACTCCTATAAACATGCATAATCCAGACATATGTTAACTATCTCTACAAATTTTAGAAATCCAGCTTTAGATATGCTGGGAAAATTGTCCTGAGCCAGACAGCCAACTCTGAAGAAAGGATATACTCAAACCCATGGTCTGATCATTCTGGTTACTGACAGGTCCACTCATGACTGAGGCCTCAGGACAGAGTTAGCAGGATCTCTCCATACCTACTCCACTTGATCTTTGTGTCCTTTTAGGATGTTTATCCAAGTACTTGATTCCCCAAACCTGATAGCTGTGTTATTTTGCCTTAAAATTTATACAATTGTCTCATGAAAATAAGTTCTTCATTCAAACACTTGACCAAGATTTCATCAGCACTCTTCCGGGTATGGTGTCTAGAGGCTTTCACAATGGTCCAGCGCTTAATGTACCATCAGAGACTTTCCTACCACACTGCCTCTAACAAAACTAGGCTGTTCCGAACCCCCGGGAATATAATTGTTTATCTCTATACCAAGAAGGTTGTGAAAGCCTCCAAATCTGAGTGTGGTATGTACCCAAGAAGACTTCGAGGGGTTCAAGCTGTTCAGCCTAAAGTTATTATGAGATTGTCTAAAACGAAGGAGCACGTCAGCAGGGCTTATGGGGGCTCCATGTATGCTAAGTGTGTCCGCGACAGGATCAAGAGCTCTTTCCTTATTGAAGAACAGAAAATCATGGTGGAAGTGTTGAAGGTACAAGCACAGAGTCAGAAGGCTTAATAAAACATGAAGCTGGTGTAGTAAGAAATGATGGAAAGGAAAAAAAAAGGATAAGCATCCAGTACAAATTTTACACTTTTGTAGATTGGATGTACTGTCTTACTCCCTTGGTAGAGTAATGTTACAGAGCATCCAGACCTAAATTATATGTCTATTTAAAAACAACTTAAGGAAATACTCTGTACTAAGACAACATTTGGGAGCTTGACTAGGGGTCATCCTACAACCCTAATGCTACCGCTTCTAGTTGGGCCTTGTCTCAAAAGACTATATGTAATATACCCAGAAAATATTTGCTAGGTAAATAAAAGAGGGAAAAATGTAAAAGAAAATCCCCACTTACAGTATACTTCTGCTTTTCAAGTAGGTAACAGTATATAAGGTGATAAAAGTCATAGAGAAATGAGGCTTTCAGAGCTCTATTCTAAACTTCAAAAAGTACAGCGAAGTGTATACCGAGAGAGCAGAGACAATAAATAAGTGTCACAGACTTCAGTACTTTTCATATATAGGTAAATAAAGACCATGCAGAATTGGTCACTGGGACATTAATTATTCTAATTAAAATGATTGTCACTTTGGCTTATTTCTTATGTCTCTCTTAAGTTTCATGTGTAAGATTAGCTTTAAGCATGTAAAATCATTTTGAAGGAAAAGAGAGCCAGGAATCTTCGTTAAGGAGCAGGAACTATGTATCCCACAGTTATACTTAACTGAAGTGTTTCTCATTCTGTGCCAGTCCAGGAAAGCAAGTCAAGCTACCCTTAGAACTGTGAGAATAGGCTGAGTGTATTTAATTCAAGGCAGCCAATGGAAAGGGCAAAGAGAGTGCTAAAGAGGACTTAGGGGCTCTGCTGTGGTGGAGGTTTCCAGCAGCCCAGGAATTCTTATCGGATTCACACTTACTTTATAATTTTCTGTAGCTGCAATTAAAAAAAAAACTATTAAATCATAAAAGTTTAGAGTATAAGCTGGACAAAGCAGTACGCAGCTTTTGAAGATATGAACAGAACCAGATAGAAGAGAATACACTGGGTCTTGGATGCTCTCAGAACGTGCACATCCAAGATAATTGGGTAGTGGATGCCAATGTGGTGAAGGCCACTGAAGTCAGTGTTTAGCAGATAGAAGGAATAGGGGTTTTGAAAATCCAAAGATCTTTGATTCTACCCATCTGATCTCCCTAAGAGTGTTGAAGGACACTGCCTTGGCCCATATGGAATTAGTGCCACATGATTTGCTTCACAGTGGTAACATTTGACTGTGCCTCTTACAATACTCTAGTATACAGATACAAAGTTACAGCAGGAAAACAATTCAGTTTGCATATGAATTTTGATTTCTATATTTGTTATATCTGATATGCTTCTTGTTTTCTGGGCTTTATCTTTTCAGGGATCCCTTATATTACTATCACAACTTTAGAATTGGTGCAAAATGAGAAATTAGAGCTAATAAACAAGTAGCACATTAGTAGATAATAGTAGCGGGTTATCTGCAGGAGTGGCAATGTCAGAAGTTGTTGACTTGATCCTTTTACCTCTCAGCATATTAATATGGCTTAACTTTTTATATCTTGTTTTTAGGGTTAAGACTAAGATAAAGTAAGACCTAGATAACAAGAAATGTAACTTTTGTATCTGACAAGATCAGTCAAGTCACCTCAAGATGTACTCTGAAACCCTGTACCGCAGTTTGTAGATCCTTTGTCAGTATCAACCATGTGGATGAGTCATGACTATTGCTTGACCAATTTGCTCTGTGTGAAAGCATGAAAGAATACTTTCTCTCAATGTGACTCTCCTTAGGCACACTCTACATCATTGATTACTTTCCTCTGTGATCCCATAATCTTGATCAGAAAATTTGGGACATCGCTGAGTTATAGGACTACATTGGATTACTTTGCTGAGTTTGTGCATGTACAGTATTTAAATGGGAATAGAATACCTATCTCTGACAAAAGTAAACAAAAAGGGGGATATAAATGAAGGACCATTTTATAGTGAAAAATAACATATATCTGTATATACAATATAATTAGCATAAATATACAGCTTTTCTCTTAGTTCAATGAGAAGTAAGTTTTAAACTAATCATGGTTAGAGAAGATATTATGTCTGCTTCTTGTGCTATGAATAACTATTATGAAGACAACAATGTATAATGTATTAATTCTTACAACTCTCCTACTAACCTGTTTTGAAATTTTCTCATTGCTGTTTCTTTCTCAATATAATGAATATAAAAAAATAAATAAACTCAAAATAAAAAAAAAGAACAAACAAGTAATGCAAAGAAACAATGTTGGTCTCTGGTGAGCTTAGAATACATTCTGATTATAAATGCTGCTAAGTAAGCAACAGTTCTGAGTTCAGACAGTCTACAAAAGGTTGAGAGTGAAATCATGTAATTTTGAAACATCTTTAGTTTAATCCAGACCATTTGATAGCAATGACAAATAATACTTTGAGTCCATGATGGTGGAACAATGGCACAGGTACACACACAGATCCCTCTTTTTCGTCACCAAGTAACCCAGCCTAGCTCCAACCACTGAGCATTCAGGTTTAACACTAGTGTTTGCACCCTGAAATAAATAAGTGGGATTGGGGTTGAAGTTTGGTATTCAGTCTCTAAAAGATTCACCATCACTATTCTAGAGAAATCTGTGTTACAGCCAGTGTGTGTGCCTTAACTTGAGTTTTGGTTTCTACTAAATAATGTGCAATTTAAAGGTACAAGTAATTTATGAAAAAAAATGAACTAGAACAGAACACATTGTTAGGTTAGCTGGATGATGAAAGCTAGTTCTTGGATATTATTCAATGTGGTAAATATTTATCTACCCATGTGTCAGTCACAGAAGCAAACTAGAGAGAAGTTTCTGGCACCTGAGAGATCAGCAGTGGGAACTGAGAATGGGTAAAGAACTCTTTTTAGGTTATCTACACAATGGCTGTGTCATTATCTAAACTCACAGTCTATTTCTGGATTCACTTTCTGTTTGTTCTGCTGGACATTGAATATAGGACTCCTATATTTTGGGTAAGTGCTTGACCACTGAGCTACATCACAAACTACACAGAACTTTAAATTGACATTCTTAGATGACACTTTCTGTACTCTACTCATAAAATATTAAAAAGAGTCAGGGATTGAGTAAGTCTATTTGAAATATTTATTTGATTATTTTAGCCTATACAAACACAAAACAAAGTTGAATCGTGGATGTTTGCCTTTTGTCTGTTGGTGTAAAGAGTGGACAATTGCAATGACTTTGAAGGACCAACAATATGAATTTTAACTATAAGAAAAGAGATTGCAGCAGTTGCTGCTCTGCACTGAAGACTAGTGCCTCCTGAGTCTTGTTCCTGGAAACGACCAATACACTGTATACAGAGCAAATGGTAATTGATTAAATTAATCATTTTGCAGGTTTCATGCAACTAAAATGGTATCCAGGGAATTGGTTCTTATCAAGATAGTTTGTTCTTTACCAGTGCATCACTTGGGGACCAATTAGAAAGCTTGAAGATAAATTATTCTATTGAAATGTTATACATGTTTTCATAAAGCCAGAAAGACCATAATTGCTCAGGTATTTCTTAATCCTTTTCCCAAGACAGGAAGATGACTCACCAGGGCACAGATGCTCTCCATTTCCAAGGAGTTTGCTTTCCTAAGAATTCACTGGTGCCTTTGCCTTAACATTGCTCAATAGTTATCTCTAGAATAAGTCATTGGTATAAACCACTCAATGAGCATGTTGAGATAAACTTTCTCAAAGAACAAAGTCTCTACAGGGCAAAACTATGAGGCCTCATACAAAGTACCACTGAACAGCACAGTAATTACTTTTGGAAAAAGAAGACCCTTTAGGAAATCTCAGGAGTATTTACTTTTCTCTAAAAGCCACAAAGCATCACATATTAGCAACCTTACATAATTTTGTGGGGGGACATTATGAATATATTTCCATTCATATATTTACACACATTGAATCTGTAGTTGGATGTATTATGTAACTAATTTTATTATATAGAATTTTAAATAACACTGTTGAGTTTTATGATGAAGTATCACAATTTCCACAAGTTACCATTGCTCATAAATTGTGGTATGGGTTTTCATCATGTAAAGAATACTGAAGTATACAGTCTTATGTCTAATATTTTCTATTACATCATCATATATTCTTGTCATCTATTATCAAGAGCTAGATGCATTTTAAAGACGTATTTAGTATGTGGTTTCACTATACAGATAGATTTATAGTGATCAACTCGTTTTTAGCCTCCCTAGAGCTGGGCGGGGCCTGCACAGCATGCTGGGGTATTGAATCCCAGTCCCTGCATCTGCCTAAGCAAGTCTGATCAGCCCTTTAGACTCATGTTTTAAATATATTACTATATATTTATAAAGCTATAGAAACATTACAAATATAGACATATATGAACCTCTAATAAAGCTGTGTGCCTGGAGTATTTTGTTAGACTATTATGATTCATAAATAAATTACACAGAGATCATGGGCTAGGAAAGAATCTTAGATGAGAATAAAAAACAGACAGTAGTTCTGTGAGACATCATTTCATTTTACTGTACCTAAATCATTACATTCTGAACTCACCATTATTTTGCCCTGATACAGAAATATTTTCTGTGATTACAGATGAGGAAGTACATCACAATTCCCTCTTTTTGCTTTTTTTGCATGAGAAATGGGACACATTTGTGCATAAGAAAATGATGGATGTGATAAGGGAATGATACAAAAATAGCATTGTCACATATCTTTCATATACTTTAGAAAACATTTGTGAAAAGTGAAAAGATTAATTAAACTACCTTTCATTGAAATGTAAATCTGCATTCTGGGGGCACAGTCACACTGTGCAAGGGGATCTCCACGCTCCTAGTTTGACACAGACCATTCATTCTTATTCCTTTGAAAATGGCAGAGCAAACATTTAAGATTTTGTTAAAATAAATTCATTTATTCAAGGGAAAATGGCTTTATCATTTTTAATTTAATTCACTTTATTTACTTAGTATCTTTAAGATAGGGCCGCACTATCCCGGTCAGGTTGGCCTTGAGCTCACTTTGTGGCCAAGGCTGGTCTCAAACTTGGAATTATCTTCTTGCCTCAGACTCCTAAATGCTGAGATTATAGGCATGCACCACCATGCCTGTCCTGGTTCAATTTAAAACAGATCATTCTCCTGGTTTGTACTTAAACATATAAATGAATTAATGTTAATAAAAAAGAAACAAAGTAAATCTATGCATGTGTTGCTGAAGTAAAACCTAAATTCACAGAAGAGATGTGATTGTGAACACAGTGGTCATCATCCAATCACCTTCTATCATATAAATTTTGAAAAACACAAAGCACAGTAAAAGTTTTATTTGGAAACTATGGCCACCTTAAAAGGAAAACAAAGCAAAAGATGACTATAGCAAAATATAGTTATGGAGAAATAAATATGGACACAAGAAAATTAAATCGTTTGTGAAGCAAGCTTGTGAGGGGAGTGTCATTTACATGCACTGAATATAGTGAGATGTCATGCAATATGAACATTTTCAATGAACACACATTTCTCAAAGGATGAAATTATAGAAGTGAATAAATAAATATGACAAAATGCTCCACATCAATACTTATCTGTGAAATGCAAATTAAAACAACACTGAGATGTCATCTCACACCAGAAAGAATGGTTATCATAACAAAATCAATGAAAACCAAATGTTGGAGAGGCTGTGGGGAAAAAGGAACCCTTCCCCACTGCTGGTGGGGATGTAGAATACTACTACCATTATGGAAATCACTATGGAGTTTCCTTAAAAAACTAGGACTGGAAATCCCTTTCAAACCATCTATCACACTACTGGGAATTTCCCCAGGGGAACTGAAAACATCATATCATAGTGATATATGTACACCTATGTTTATAGCAGCACAGTTTGTGATAGTCAAGTCTTGGAAACAACCAAAATACCCATCATCTGAAGAATGGGGAGAAAAGATGTGTATTTTTATACAATAGAGTATTACTCAGCCATAAAGAATGATAAACTCGAGGCTTTTATATTTAAGTGGATGCCACTTGGGAGATGCCTCCAGACCCAGTCCAAGCCAAGGCCTGGTGAGTGTGTAGGAGAGTTTTCATGTTCCTCTGCATCTGTTAGACTTTTCTGGACTAAGCCCAGACCCACTGCATGGTGAGAGCTTCCGCCACACTCTTGGGATACACCAACCCTCTGGAACCAGCCCAAGAAAGCTACATGACTGAGAACTTCCTCCGCATTCTTGGGACCTCTCAAGTTTCAGCCCAATCCCCAGTGGAGCGAATCTGTGGGAGAACTCTGGGGCTCCCCTGTGCCCCAGGGACACCATCAGAACCAATCCAGTCCCGGCATACAGGTCTTGGGTGAAATTCTGCTGCTAAAGTACCTGCAGAGAGACTAGGGGTCAAAATCACCCAGTTAATTGGCTAAGATCAAGAGGAGCAGAACAACAAGTTCACTTCCAAGGACTGCAGCAGCAAGGAGCTGAGCACAGTAGCCAGACACAATCCAGGCACAACTGGACGAACTCAAACTTAGTAGAACTGCATCCAAATTTCAGTAGGTGCTAAGGATATAACTGCACCAATGCTCTACATAAAAGATTAGAGTACAGTGCTATACAACATGACAAAGAGAAGGAGCAAAATACAATCTCAGGACCAAAACCCATCCAGAACAAGTGCGGAGGACACATGCACAAAAGTTGGGAATTACACAGCTGAAAGAGCATCTAAAGCAAAAAACAACTGCAGAAAGGAATAGAGGAACTCAGCTCAGAAATAAATTCTGAAATAAAAAAGGAAATATCTGAATTAATGGCATCTGAAGTAATGAATGAAATGCAGAAACGTATAGAGGAAATCAGATCAGCAATAGTCTCTGAAGTGAAAGAATTAATAACTGCTTCTCAAGAAGACTCTGATAAAAAGATAGAGGAGATTAGAAAAATGACAGATTCCTTGAATGAACAATAAACAAAAGAAATGGTCACATGAAGCAGGGTCAAAGAGATATAGAGGAACTTAATGTCTTTCTCTCTCTCTCTCTCTCTCTCTCTCTCTCTCTCTCTCTCTCTCTCTCTCTCTCTCTCTCTCTCTCTCTCTCTCTGGCAGAATGGGATTGAATGCAACTGAGCTACTCCCTGCCCCAAGAACTTAAAATCTCAACCATAAGCTTGCAAAAACCATTTGAGTGAAGTTGAAGATAGTTTCAGATCTTGAAGGTGCCATTGCAACTAGTGAAAAAGTAAGAAAAGATCTCTTAAAAACAAGTATGGTGCAGGAAAAGAGAATTCATCACTTGGATGCCACTTGAAGATATACTCATGGATGAAATAACAGGACCAACATGTGTAAATATCACATAGCCTCCCTAGTGTAAGAACTTAAAAGAAGGGATCCCACCCACACCTGCCCAGCCTGAGAGACCGGCCTGAGACAGTGGGCCAACTCTGGCAGCCTCCTAGATCTTGCCTCAAGCCCTCCCAGTGAGTGGGAATTTGCACAACTCACCAGGCTTCCCAGATCAGTGAGTGTCTTGTGAGTCTGAGGGAGAGCCTTTGGCTTCTTGCCTCACTCTACCCAGATTCCCCGCCCCCAAGCCCTCCAAACCAGTGACCAGCCTGAAATCTCAGGGCCCACTCACTAGCAACTCCCCGGACTCCCTGTCCTAAAGCCCCCTGAGCAAATGGGAATTTCCTAGATTCCTGGGCATCAAGGTTCAGTGAGTGTAGAGCTCTAGATCTGCTGCACTAGAGAGACATTTCTCAGTTATCCCCAGTTCCACGCCAGGGCCCGAGATCTAGCGCAGCTTGGCCTGAGAGTGAGGTCTCTAGGCCTGCCACACCAGAGGGACATTTCCCAGCCTTCTCTGGTTCCAGCCTTGGCCCCGGACCCAGCAGAGGTTGGCTGACCCAGCACAGCCTACCCCTGAACAAGAACATCCACTATTTTTTTGGGAGCCGAATAGACCCACAAAAGCCCAGGCCTGCCCACCTAGAGAGCGACCTGGCTGAGACAGGAAGGCTGACTCTGGCAACTTTCTGGACCCTCACCCCAAAGCCAGCCAAGATAGTGGGAATTTTCACTTCTCACTTTGCATCCCGGTTCAGTTCATGCTGGCCTGTCAAGGGAACCAACAGAGGGGAACCACAGGAGCTGCAGCAAAGAAGGAACTGAACACAACAGCTAGATACAGGACAGGTATAACTGGATAGTCTCAAACTTAGTAGACTGGCACCTGAATCTCATAACACACTAAGGATATAGCTTCACCAAAGCTCTACACCAAAAGTCAGAGGTCAGTGCTATACAAAATGACAAGGACAAGGAGAAAAATGCAATCTCAGGCCTCAAGTTAACCAGAAAGTGCAGAGGATACTAGCTCAGCTGAAATGCATGAATTAACAGATACAGCACTAAAGGAACAACATCAGAAAAGTATAGAGGAATTCAGAACAGAATTAATTCCTGAAACAAAAAAAGAAATATCTGAGTACATAGTATCTCAAATAAAGAATCAAATCCAGAAACATTGTGTGGAAAACCAATGCTCACCCAGAACAAGTGCAGAGAGTACTATTCCAGCTGAAACATGTGAATTAACACCATCTGAAGCAAAGAAACAACAGCAGAAAGGTCATGAGGAACTCAAAGCAGAAGTAATATCTGAAATAATAATAAAAAAAAAAAGAATTCTTTGAAAAAAAAGGATTCTTTGAAATCACAGCATCTGAAAAACAGAAACAAGTCCAGAAATATAGAGGAAACCCAACGTGGAAGAAACACTGCAGAAAAAGAATTAATAACTACATTTAAAGAAGACATGGATAAAAAAAAGCAGAGGAGATCAGAAATATGACAGATTCCTTGAATGAGCAATACAGAAAAGAAATAGAACTCATGAAACAGAGTCAAAGAGATATAGAAGAACTAAAAATATCAATCATGAGTCTGCAAAACCATTTCAGTGAAAGCAAAAACACAGTTTCAGATGTTGAAGACGCTGGAGCAGCTAGTGAAAATGTGCGAAAGGATCGCTTAAAAACAAGAAGAATGCAGGAAAAAATAATCCATCACCTGCAAGATGATGCCAGGATGAACAATGTGAGAATAATTGGTATCAACAAGAATGAAGGAGTCAATACAAATGAGATAAAAAGAATTTGGGGAGAAGTAAACGCAGAAAACTTCCCAAATATGAGGAAACAATCCAACATTCAGGTAACCGAAGCGTACAGAACACCAAATAACTTCAACCTAAGTAGAAGCACACCAAGACATATAATGGTTAAGAACCCAGAAATCCAACAGAAAAATAATATACTGAAGGCTGCTAGAGAGAAGAAGCAGCTCATATTCAAAGGAAAACTGATCAGAATTACAGCATACTTCTCTAAACAAACAATGAAGGCAAGGAGAGCATGGAGCAGAGTTCTTCAAATCCTACAGGAAAACAAATTCCAGCCCAGACTATTATACCCTGCAAAACTCTCTTTCAAGTTTGATGGAGAAGTGAAATACTTCCACAACAAAGAACAACTAAAGAATTTCATGATGACAAAGCCATCTCTTCACAGGCTACTGAAAGATGTTCTAGAGACAGACCACAATGACCAGAACTCCATGAAAGAGAATGGAAGGAACCCACTAAACAGGACAGTCAATTAAACACAGCTTACAAAGGAGTAAACAACACCAGGTAAATATTATGACGAACGATGAACATAAGTCAGAACATTTCAATTATAACCATCAATGTAAACAGACACAATTCTCTAATTAAGAGAAATAGATTGGCGCAGTGGATTAGAAAACAAAATCCAACAATATGCTGTATAGAAGAAACACACTTAAATCAAAAGGTCATTCATAGGCTCAAAGTCAAAGGATAGAAAACAATACTACATGCCCAAGCACCTCAGAAAAAAGAAGTAGCAATTCTATTTTCAGACAGTCTCAACTTCATATGAAGAATGATCAAACGACACAAAGAAGGTCACCATATATTGGTCAGGGGAAACATTCAAGAGCAAGAGGTAACATTCATAAATATCTATGCACCAAACACAGAAGCACGCATCTATGTAAGACGAGTATTAACGGACATGAAAAACTTAATGTCTAAGAACGCAGTCTGAACAGGAGACCTTAACATCTGCTTATCTCAAAAAGATAGATCAACCAGACAAAAAATTAGCAAGGAAGTAGCAGAACTGAACCACAGCTTGGAACAAATGGACCTGGTGGACATATACAGAGTGTTCCACCCAACCACAGCTGAATACACATGTTTTTCAGCTGCACACTGGTCATTTTCCAAAATAGACCACATACTAGTCCAGAGGTTATGCATAAGTATATGCAAGAAAGTAGAAATTATCCCATGGATGTTGTCTGACCACAGTGCAATGAAACTGGAACTAAATGACATAACAAACCAGTAAAATCCTCTAAAATTCATGGAAAGTACACAACACCCTACTCAGCAATCAATGGGTCGCAGAAGAAATTCAACAAGAAATTCAACAATATCTACAATTCAATGAAAATTCAATTACAACTTACCGGAATTAATGGGATGTGATGAAAGCAGTTCTTAGAGGGAAAATCACAGCTATGAACTCACACATTAGGAAAACAGAACGGGAACAAATTAGCACCCTGATGTTGCACCTCCAACAACTAGAAAAAGAAGAGCAAAAGAAACTGAGAGGCCAAAGAAGGGAAGAAATAAATATTAGAGCAGAAATTAATTCAATTGAGGTAAAGAAAACAGTTCAAAGAATCCACAAATCAAAAAGTTGGTTATTTGAAAAACTGAATAAAGTTGATAAGCCTCTAGTCAACCTCATCAACAAGAGGCAAATAAAAAATTCAAGTACATGCAATAAGGAATGAAAAGGGTGAAATCACCACAGACCCAGTGGAAATTCAGAAGATTATCAATAGTTACTTCGAGAATCTTTGGGCTCACAGAATAGAAGACACAGAAGAAATGGGGACAGAGTCCTGGAAAGGTACAAGTTATGAAAACTGAATCAAGAAGATATAACAACTCTCAATAAGCCAATAACAGCCAACAAAATACGAAACATAATAAAAAGCCTACTGACAAAGAAAACTCCAAGTCCTGATGAATTAACAGCTGAATTCTACAAGAAATTTATAGAAGATATAATCCCCACACTCCACAAACTCTGCAATGAAATTGAAAAGGAAAGAATCCTCCCAAAATCATTTCTGGAGGCAAGTATAATACTGACTCCAATACCAGCGAAAGACAAAACCAAAATGGAGAACTACAGGCCAATCTCCATCATGAATATAGGTGCAAAAATACTCAACAAAACCCTGGCAAATAGAATACAGCAAGTCCTCAAGAAGATCATACACCATGACCAGGTAGGATTCATCCCAGGGATGTAAGGATTGTTCAATATTCAAAAATCTATAAACGTAATACACTATATTAATAGACTGAAATCTAAAAACCACATGATCATCTCAATTGATGCAGAGAAAGCTTTTGACAATGCCCAACACTCATTCATGTTCAAGGTCCTACAGACAACTGGAATAGATAGACTCTATCTTAACTTGATAAAAGCCATCTATGACAACCCAAAAGCTAATATAATCCTAAATGGGGAAAAACTGAAATATTTTACTCTTAAATCAGGTACAAGACAAGGATGTCCTCTATCACCCATCTTATTCAAAATAGTTTTGGAATCCTTAGCAACAGCCATTAGAAAACAGGGAGAAATAAAGGGAATAAGAATAGGTAAAGAAGAAGATAAATAATCACTATTTGCAGATGACATGATACTTTACTTGGAAGACCCCAAAATTCCATCAAGAAACTACTAGAACTGATATGGAAACTCAGTAGCATAGCAAGATACAAAATCAGTACTCAAAAGTCAATAGCATTCCTCTACTCAGATAACAAGCACACAGAAAGGGAAACAAAAGAAACAATGACTTTTACAATAGCACTGTGGAAAATGAAATACCTTGGGATTCACTTAACCAAGGAAGTCAAAGATCTTGTCATGGAAAATTACAACCCCCTAAGAAATGAGATTATAAAGGATTTCAGAAAATGGAAAGATATTCCATGCTCCTGGAAATGAAGAACCAACATCATGAAGATGGCCATACTCCCAAAATTGCTGTACAGATTTAATGCAATCCCTACCAAACTGCCACCAACATACCTCCCAGATATAGAGAAATCATTCCTAAAATTTATTTGGAACTACAAACGACCTAGAATAGTAAAGGTAGTCTTAGCCAATAAAGACAAGGCAGGAGGCATCACAGTTCCTGACTAGAAATTATGTTACAAAGCCACTGTGATAAAATCAACATGGTATTGGCAACAAAATAGACCTCAGAATCAATGGAAGAGATTAGAAGGTGCAGAAGCATCTAGGAACACACTCAGCCATCTGATCTTTGACTAATGGGCCAATCATACCTACTTGAAGAAAGATAGCCTCTTTAACAAATGGTGCTGGAAAAACTTAGCTTTGTACATACCAAAATCTAAAACTTGACCCAGCTCTATCACCATGCACCAAGTTAAGGTCAAAATGGATTAAAGATCTAAATATTAAAACGGAAACACTCAATCTCCTGGAAAAGAAAGTAGGAGGAAGTCTTGAAGACATAGGGGTAGGTAAAGAGTTTGTGAACAAATGTATATTAGCACTTGAAAGAATCAACAACTGGGATCAACTCTTCTTGAGGAGCTTCTGCACTTCAAAAGAAATTATCAACAAAGTGAAAAGACAACCCACAAATTTTGAAAAAAATCCTAACTAACAAGCAATCAGACAGAGGTCTGCTGTCTATAAAACATAAATAACTAAGATATAACAGGGCCCTCAAATTTAAAGACCCAATTGAAAAATGGGCATCTGAGAGGAACACATACTTCTCAGAGGACGAAATTAAAGAAATGAATAAACATGAAAAAATGCTCCACATCGCTAGTCATCCATGAAATGCAAATAAAAACAACACTGAGATTCCATCTCACTCTAGAAAGAATGGTTATCATAAGGAAATCAACGAACAACAAATGTTGGAGAGGTTGTGGGGAGAAGGGAACACTTCTCCACTGCTGGTGGGAAAGTAGACTGGTACAACCATTGTGGAGGTCAGTGTGGAGACTCCTCAAAAGAGTAGGACTAGAAATCCCATTCAAGCCGGCTATCCCCCTACTGGGAATTTTTCCAGAGGAACTGAAAACATTATATCATAGTCATATATATTTATCTATGTTTATATCAGCACATTTGTGATAGCAAAATCTTGGAAACAACCAAGATGTCCATCAAATGAGGAATGGCTGAAAAAGATGTGGTATTTCTTTATAATGGAGTATTACTCAGATATTAAGAATGATAAGCTTGAAGCATTTATATTGAAGTGGATACCACTTGAACATATACTCATAAGTGAAATAAACCAGACACACATGTGTAAATATCGTATAGTCTCCCTAGTATAACAAGCAAAAAGAAGAAATACAAATGGAAATGTACAACAGCTAAAAACAATTGAGTCAGATAAGGCAAAGTGAATCGCATGTGCTGTAGAATACTAATCACCTTTTCTTCTGGATGGTTAACAACCTAAGTTCACAGACCAAATTTGGAGAAATAGATGAGCCACAAGGCCTGCCAACATTTTGGCCCTAGACTTTCAAGGACACCAAAGACTCAGGACATAGGTGAACCTGTACTGCAACATCATGAAATGCAGGTGAGCTCCAAATTTTTTGAACAAGGATATTATGGAGCCACAGAGGAAAGAGATCGAAGTTCTATAGTGTGCCACACTATAGAAGTGTTCCTGTCTCGCAACAACCTCTCCAACATTTGTTGTTCATTGATTTCCTTATGATAACCATTCTTTCTAGAGTGAGATGGAATCTCAGTGTTTTTATTTGCATTTCATGGATGACTATAGAGAGTCACATGGATAGAAAACTTTCAGGCTCTCACAGAGAGTAAACTGGTCAAGCATTGGCCGTGACTCATCCACATAGATGACACAAAGGATCTACAGAATAAGGTACAGGACTACAAGAAAAACCCTTAGGGGACTTCACTGACCTCATAAGAAAGAAAAAGTACATTTGTTGCTATGTAGGTCTTGCTCTATCTAGGTCTTAACCTTCCAGCAGAAAAGTATAAAAGTGAGGTATACACTGCCGGACCATAATAATAATTTGAACTGTAAATGGCTATGGTCGACAACTTCTTCAGATAACTTACTATTGTTGTGGAATGCTGGACTGTGTTGGATTGTGTCATCGAGTTCAGGCACCTAAATTAGTTGAATGACAATGGAGTGCCTGTCTTTGACAGATGCAGACAAAGGAAGGGTTACAGAAAACAAGAATCATGATGTGTGTGTATGAACAGTACAGTTGGGATACTTAACGCCGTGTTTCTACATAATTCTATTAGAGACAATATTTGCACTAATGGTGGTTGGACAGGATATTATGTTGGCTTCTAATACTATGGACAACCATTAGGAAAATAACAAAGTAGAAAGTATTAATTATTGAACCTTTGAAGTAATTCAGGTATAAAAATAAGATACGTAAACAGTTACACTCTCTTAATTTATTGATAAGAGACATATGCTATAATAATGTCTGTAAGTATAATATCATGTATGCACCTTCTATGATACCAAAACATTATGAAAACAGTTTGCAATGTATTAATTTATCAAATCCATCTTGTCAAGGTATCTTATAACTGTCTCATTGATATTTGTACTTCAACAAAATAAAAATTAAAAAAAACATTGTTAAATATATATTGTAACATAAAAAGAATTGAATCCTTGAATGAGCAATATAGGAAAGAAGTAGAATGCATGAGGCAGATTCAAAGTGATATAAAGGAGATTAAAACCTCAATCACAGGTTGGTAAACTGCTTGAATGAAAGTGAAAATAGACTTTCAGACCTTGAAGACACAATTGCAGCTATTGAAAAGGTAAGAAAAGATCTCTTAAAAACAACTTGGATGCAAGAGAAAAATAATTCAAGATTTACCAGATGATGCAAATATGAACAACATGAGACTAATAGGCATCAATGAGAAAGGAGTCAATACAAATGATATAAAAAGAATATGGGTAGAAATAATAGCAGGAAATTACATGAATATAGGTAAACAGTCTGACATTCAAGTAATCAAAACATTTACAATTCCAAATAACATCTACACAACTTAAAACACACCCAGACATATAATGATGATCTCAGAAATTCAGCACAGAAACAGTAACTAAAAGTCACTAGAGAAAAGAAACAGATTGCATTTAAAGGAAAACCTATCAGAATGATGACGGATTTCTCTTCACAAACCATCAAGTCAAGAAGAACATAGCGCAAAGTACTTCAAATCTTGTAAGAACACAGTTTCCAACCCAGACTTGTATATCCTGAAAAACTCTCTTTCAAGTTGGAGAAGTGAAATACTTCCACTGCAAAGAACAGCTAAAGAATTTCTTAACAACAAAGCCAACCCTACACAGACTACTAAAGGAGATTCTAGAGTGGATCAAAATGAATACAACTCCATGAATAAGAATGAAAAGAACCTACTGAATAAGCCAAACAATTAAGCACAGGATTAAAAGAGGTACACAACAGCAGTCTTTCAAGAGGTATACAACAGCAGTATATTTCCATCAGCATACTCTACAAATGGACTTTTTCTGCACCTTATGGATCATGATTCTGTCTGGGTCTTAGGGTGGATATCAAATAAATAACAGTAGCTCAGTCCCACAAATGACGTCTAGCCACCAGTAAGCATCATAAACACTGCCCATATCTACCACATAATAGAATTTTGTGCAGTTCCTATCCCCAAACTATATGAAGTGCTGGTCCTATATCTGCCATTATAGTATTTTTGTTATGTTTTATTCTTTGTAATGCTTTACCGTCATGAAAATTTTTCCTTAGTTTCTTATTTTTGCACACATTAATCTATTCAAACAATGTGTGAGTACTCTGAATTGATCATAGATTCACACATATGACACACTGCATTCTGGCTTCTTAGTTGGACTTATGGTTTAAATATAAATTTTGAATGTTGTTTGAAATATTTAATTTAATTATAAATTAATTATATTTAATTAATTTTCTGAATATTATATAATATTAATTTTTGTTTTATTATTTATACTGTTCTTTGACTTACAATCTACTTATAAGATATGTTATGATATTTTCTCTTAGTATTAGAAACTTTGAAAAGTATATTTCCATTTTCCTTTGATTTTGTATTATTTATTTGTATTTTACACATACACACACACACGTGCTCTGCTAATATTTCTGCTATTACTTTCTTATATATAAATATATATTTATATATAATTTATCATTATACATTATTCATATATATTAATTATTATATATTGTATTTATATATTATACATATTTATTATATATGTTATTATATTATAATAATATTATTATATATAATTGTATATATTATTTTATATATTATTTACATGAGATTGATACTGTTTTGTGGAAACCTTCAATAACCTTTTAAACGGGTTCATCTAACATAACTATATTTTACATAATCCTGCGTAACTGCCATTTTGAGAGCTCTTTATTCTTTATCTAGGGCCATACAGCAAATTATCTTGCCTTCTGGATTATGTTCTTTGTTGTTTTCTACATGCTATGTCTGGAGGTATTAGAATATTTTGAGTTTGTATAACTGGAAAATATTTTAGTTTTAGTTTTTAGGGATATGTTAGCGAAGTATAAATTTCAGTGAAGACATATCTTTTTTTGAAAGTTCTTTGAATTAATAAGTGTAGTTTTTTTTACCTACTTGTTCTTTATTTTCTATTGTGGAATAAGATGCTATTTTATTTTATTTTATTTTATTTTGAGGTACTGGAGATTGAATTCAGGACCTTGCAATTGCGAGGCAAGCATTAATTCTACTGAGCCATCTCCCCGGCCTCAAGATGCTACTTAATTTTATTCTTCCATAGCAAATATTTTTTGTGTATATGTTTTAATGATTTTTTTCTTTACAATCAGGTTTAGACAATTTCATTTTTGTGTATCTTGGTACAATTTTACTCATAATTTTTGTGTAAAGGTTCATTTTTCTTGGGAATGTAGTCTATGTTTTTAACTAAATTCAGAAATTTTAAATGTTTATTGTCTACCCCTTCCTATTTTGAGAATTCTAATTATATGAATATAAATTTCTTGATTTTGACACAGAGTGAACTGCTATATGATTGATCTATAAATTCTTTCTTCTTCATTTTTATTTTAGACAATTTTTATTTTCATATTTATTTAAGTTGTCAATTTTCTTACAGTGTGCAACCTAAAAATGTAATTTAAGTTTTAAAATGGGAAATCTCTTTTGGAAGAAAAATTGGGTCATCCATAGTTGATGTATCCTGAAAAACTACCTACCAAATGTAATGGAGAGATTAGAATCCATGACAACCAAAGCAATCCTACAAAGAGTACTTTCAAACGTTTTAGAGACAGACAAAGATTACCACAACTTCAACAACACAGGGCAACTACTAAGTATAACAAATACTTAAGCAAAGGGGAAAAACAGGGATCCTACAATAGGAAAACAACATAACGAAGATGAACCAATATGTACCAGTTGTAACTATCAACATAAATGACCTCAATTCATCAATCAAATGAAGCAGAATAGAAGAGTGGATCAAGAAAAAAAATAACAATATGCTGCACAGAAAAAACACAGTTAGGACCAGCCAAACAGGCATATTAAAGCACCTGCAAGTAGGCGCAGGGGTCAGGGGTTCAATCCTGGGCTTGCTGTACAGGCCCCGTCCTTGGGGTGTGGTGAGACAGTGAGTGACATTGGGTTTGGTGGCATGCGCCTATAATTCCAGCACTTTCGAGGTTGTAAACAGGCAGAACACTATGGGTCTGATCTAGTAATGAGATTGTGAACAGTCTGTAGACCCTTCCCTAAAATGGAATTAAAAGAGACTAAGAATGTCACTGCATACTAGGCAAACCTACAAGAGGAAAAGATAATAGTACCCAACTATCTAAGAAAAATTTTAACAGGCATAAAAAATTCAAAGAACAATAACAATTACATTGGGGGACTTTAATATTTATTTTTACAAAGACATAGATCTACCATGCAAAAAATGAGCAAAGAAATGATAGAGCTAACCCAAACTTGAGAAGAAACGGACTTAATAGACCTTTATAGAGTGTTCTAAAGGCAAAGGAATCAAAATTATCCCATGCATATTATTTTACAATAGTACAATGAAACCTGCAATAATTGACAAAAGAAACAGCAAAAATTCTACAAACACATGGACATTATGTAATATCCTCCTGAACTATCAGTGGGTCACAAATGAAATTAAAGAACTCAAATATTATTTACAATCAAACAAAAAATGCAGATATAGCTTACCAGAACCTGCATTTTAAGATGTCTCTAGAGAAAAAAAAATTAGAGATAAATTCTAGCATCAGGAAAACACACTGAGCACAAATTAGCAATCTTATGCTATACCTAACACTCCCAGAAAAAGAAGAGCAAGTAAAGTCCAAAGCCCTAAGAAGGCAAGAAATTATAAAATCAGAACAGAAATAAATGCAATGGAGATTAAGAGAACAATACATAGAATTAATGAGGCAAGGAATTGGTGTTTTGAAAGAATAAGGAAAATTAATAAACCTATAGCCAATTTCATTTTTAAAAAGGAAAGAAAATATTCAAATGCATGCAATGAGGAATGAACAGGGTGTAATCAGTATAGACTCTACAGAAATTCAGAGGATTATCAATATTTATTTCCAATACCTTACTGTCATAGAATGGGAAACACAGAAGAAATTGACTGATTTCTAGATACATATGAACTACCAACTACCAAAGCTGAATCAAAAAGATGTAAAAGTTCTGAATAACAAAAAAATCAGCGAATGAAGTTGAAAATTCAATAAAGACCTGCCAACAAAGAAAAGCCCAAGTCCTGATGGATTCATTGCTGAATTCTACAAGAAATTTAGGTGGCGACATAATGCAACCTCTTCTCAGATTGTTTCAATGATATTGAAAAAGAAGCAATTCTGCCAAACTCATTTAGGGAGGCAAGTATTACTCTGATACCAAAACCAAAGAAGAATTGTAGCAAAAAAGGTAACTGCAGGCCAATCTCCTTCATGAACAATATTCTCAAGAAGAAAATCATCCCTGGAATGCAGAGATGGTTTAATATACACAAAACCATGAATATACCACCCCATTAGCAGAGTCAAAGATAAAAATCACATGATCTCAATAGACACAGAAAAATGTTTTGACAATGTCCACCACTCATTCAAGGTAAAAACCCTACAGGTAATAAGAATAGTTGATCTTTGCTTCAACCTGATAAAACTATCTATGACAAACCAATACCACATCATACTATATGGATAAAAACTGAAAACTTTCACCTTAGAATCAGGAGCAAGATAAGGATCTGTCACCATTCCTATACAATATAGTTCTGGAAACATTACCAAGAGCAATTAGACAATAGAAACCAACAAAAGTAATAATGATTAGAAAAGAAGAAGTGACATTATAATTATTTGCATATGACATGATGCTGTACATAGAAGACTCGAAAAATCTACTAGAAGAACTGGAGATTGAATTATCAAATTCAGTGACATCACAGGACACAGTCAACACTCAAAAATCAGTAGCATTTGAGCTAAGTGGACTAAGCAGCTCCTTAGGCACATGTAGGGACTAAGATTCAATTCCTGACGCCACCTGCAATGCAAGTCCCCATGCTGAGCTGGGGACTGAGTCCAGGCACGGTTGGATAGCCCTGTGATTCCTGCACTGAGGAAGTTGAAAACAGGAGGTTCACTTTGAGTCTGAGCTGTGCAGTGAGACACTGCAGAAAATAATAATAATAATAATAATAATAATAATAATAATAGCTTTTGTATACAGAAACAAATGCTCCAAGAGAGAGATTATGGAAACCACACTTTTCACAATAACACTTAAACAAATATAATACTTAGGAATCAATCTCATAAAAGACATAAAAAGCCGGGCATGGTGGCACATGCCTGTAATTCCAGCACTAGGGAGGCTGAGGCAGGAGGATTGTTGTGAGTTCGAGACCAGTCTGAGCTACAAAGTGAGCTTAAGGCCAGCCTGAACTGCACAGTGAGACCCTGTCTCAAAAAAGGCAAAAAAAAAAAAAAAAAAAAAAAAGACATAAAAATATTTATACATTGGAAATTATACTACTCTGAAAAAGAGATCAAAAGTGATTTCACAAAATGGAATGATATTCTTTGCTCTTGTATAGGAAGAACCAACACTGTAAAAATGATCATATCCAAAAATTTTATAAAGATTCAATGAAATCTCAATTAAAATATGATTTATATACCTCACAGATACAGAAAAAAATATTGCCAATATTTATCTGCAACCAGAAGATACCTAGAATAGAAAAATAATCCAGGGTAATAAAGGAAATGCAGAAGTCATTACAATCTCAGACTTGAAATTATACTGTAAAACTACTGTCATAAAATTTTCATGGTGCTGGCAAAAAAATCAGACCTGAAGATTAATGAAACAGATTAGAAGGTGGAAACAACTACAACACAATCAGCAACCTTATCTTTGACAAAATGGCCAAAAATTTTAAGTAAAGAAAGATAGCCTCTGTAATGAATGGTGCTAGATAAACTGACTCTTCACATGCCAGAGGCTTAAAGTAGACCCCTGAATGCCACTATTCATGAAACTACAGTCAAAATGAATCAAAGATCTAAATATTAATAGTGAAACACTAAACCTTCTGGAGGAGAAAATTGGTAGATATACAGGTAAAGTGTTCATGAACAAAAATCAAACTGCATGGGAAATACTTTAAATAATCAACAATTGGGATCTCATCTTTTTGAGAAGTTCCTGAACGCCAAACTATTTCACCAATAGAGTAAAAAGAAAACCCATGTTATGGGAAAAATTATAGCAGATTTTCTTTCTGACAAATGACTCTTATCTAGAACATATAAAGAACTAAAAAAAAAAAAAACTTAAGGCCTTAAAAATTCAAAGACTCAATTCACAATGGGCATTTGAGATTAATATATACTTCACAAATGAAGAGATACAAATGGCAAATAAATATATGACAAGATGTTCAATATCATTGGTCACTCAACATATACTAATAAAAACAATGCTGAGATGCCATCTTATGCCTGAAAGAATGGCTATCATCTAGAAATCAACCAATAACAAATGATGGGGAGGCTTGGAGAAAATGTAACCCTCCTCCAGTGTTGATGGGGATGCAGACTGCTACAACTATTATGGAAATCAGTATGGAGAGTCCCTAAAAAAGATAGTATTGCAGATCCCAATCAATTCAGCTATTTCCCCATGTTAGGTATTTTTCCAAAAGGACTGAAATCATCAATTGACCGTGATATTAGTGTACCCATGTTTATACCAGCCCAATTTGTCATAGATAAATCTTAGTTAAAAATAAGTGCTCATTAACTGAGGAATGTATAAAATAGATATATTTTTACACAATGAACAACTACACAAAAAGATAAATTCAAGTTTTGTTAAATAAATGGATGCAGCAATAGACATTATTGAGAACTAAAATAAATTAAATCAACATGTGCAAACATCATATATTTTTGCTAGTGTGAGACCAAGAAAGAGTAATTAAAATATAAAAGGTAGAATGCCACTGAAAGGGAAAGAATTGTTTCAATGGAAAAGAAAAACTCAGACCAAAATAAGGACAAATGAAAGAAGGAAGAAAGATATATTTAGATATTTAAGAAAAAATGGTTTGGATAATTGTCCTTTTTGCCACAAAAGTTTTAAACTTATTTATTTATTTTTTGAATAGTAGGAAAGTTTCAATAGTTAATGCCTTGTACATTGTTATCTTCTTAGCAGTTATCCATATTACAAGATACAAACAGGATATTCTGTCCAAACACTATTAGTACAAATCTTTCTTCTCATTGATTAAAGCGAAAGTAGGTGTATAATTATTCTAACTATATTTTACATACAGATACAGAATGAACCTTCCTTTGTATTCCCTTTTGTTGTTTACTCCTGTCAGATATGAGTATTCCATTGGCATCTAAATACTATAGGTGTACTATGAATATAGCAAAACAATTCAACATAGTCCAGCAGTCCATATTAGTAGTAGGTTATCTGCAGATGTTGTTGACTTGAGTCTTTCACAGCACCACATACTAATATGGCTTTTAATTATATATCTTGTTTTTATACTTTTCTGCTGGATGGTTAAGACCAAAAGTGCTTTTGTATCTGATAAAGTCAGTCAAGAACCCTCTGAATTTATCTTGTAACCCTGTATGCAGACCTTTTGTTAGTGTCAGCCATGTAGAAGAGTCATGGCCATTACCTGACCAATTTTCTCTATGCGAAAGCCTGAGAGAATGTTTTCTCTCCAGATGACTCTCCTTAGGTACACTCTGTATCATCAATCACGTTTTCTGATCTCCTTGATCAGAAAATTTGGGACACATCTGAGTTACATGATGTTATGGTATAGGTTCTACTATCTCCTGAGTCTTCACTGACCTTGAAAGGCTAGGGCCAAAATGTTGGCTGCCCTTGTGGCCCTACTTTTTCTCTAATTTTAGGTCTGAAAACTTAGGTTGTTACCCCTCCAGAAAAGAAGCTTATTGTTACTAACGTACATCATAGGCTGTTGAGCTTAGCCTCCTATCTGGCTGAATATCAAACATCTTAGGCATAACATGGAACAGGTATTTTCCATCAAATATTGATAGGTTAAGCTTTAAGTCCCTACAGAATATGGAGAAAAAATTTACAAAATGAAAAATATTTAAAGAATATGAATAAACAATTACATATTTTTACACAGAAGTTTAGAAATCTAACCATATACAGCATTGTAGCAGGAGAGTCCTGTGAAATTTCTTTTTCTTCCTGTCTTTTTTTTCCATTTATTAACCATTTAAAAAAAAAAACAAACACATTTTACTGGAGACAGTATGGTAAAAATTGGTATGTCATGACAAGAAGTACATATTTAGTAGACTGGAATGACAGGCAATCCAAGCTTGTCCCTTCTATTAGACATTGCTAACTTCAGCGCAGTTATTTGGTTTATAGGTATCAGCATGTATAGTCAGGTTATAATACTAAGAATTAACTGCTAATTTCAAAAACTTGCTGATGTTTCTCAGGAACATTGCCTTATCCATCTTGTGTGCATAAGAGTATGGCTTTGCCCTGTCTTGTTTCCCAACTTTTCTTCTGGCCGTCTCCTTGTTGTCTACTCCTCAAGTTGTCACTTCCCTTTTAACTGTGTTATAATGTTATATTTGTATTTCTTCTTTTGAGTTCTTTTTTTTTTTCCTTTTTTTTTTGTGTGTAACCAGGGATTGAATTCAGGCCTTGTACTTGCCAGGAAGTGCTTATTCTACTGAGCCATCTCTCTGGCCCCTTCTTTTGAGTTCTTATACTAGGGATACTATATGATATTTACACATGTAGGTCTGGTTTATTTCACTTATGAGTATATCTTTAAGTGGAAGTCATTTAAATATAAAATCTTTGAGTTTATCATTCTTTATGGCTGAGTAATCCTCCATTGTATAAAAATATTGCATCTTTTTGAACCATTCCTCTTGTGATGGGTATCTTGGTTGTTTCCAAGATTCGGCTACCACAGATTGTGTTACTATAACCATAGGTACACATATATCACTATGATATGACATTTTTAATTCCTCTAGGAAAATTCCCAGTAGGGAGATAGCTGGCTTGAATGGGATTTCCAATCCTAAGGTTTTAAGGAGTCTCTGCAATGATTTCCATAATGGTAGCAACAATCTACATTCCCACCAGCAGTGGGTAAGTGTACCCTTTTCCCCACAGCCTCTCCACCACTGGTTTTTGGTTGATTTATTTATAATAGCCATTCTTTCTAGGGTGAGATGGTATTTGAGTGTTGTTTTAATTTGCATTGCATGGATGGTTCGTGGTGTGGAGCATTTTTTCATATATTTATTCACTTCTTTAATTTTGTGCTCTGAGAATTCTGTGTTTATCTCACAAGCTCATTTCTGGATTGTGTGTTTAAATGAAGGGGCCCTAATGTTTATTTTTTAAAGTCTGGAGTGCAGACCTTTGTCTGAGTGCTTATTAGTTAAGATTTTTTTCAAAATTTGTGGGTTGTCTTTTTACTTTGTTAGGAGTTTCTTTTAATGTGCAAAAACTTCTTAATAAGAAGTGGCTCCAGTTGTTAATTCTTTCAAGTATTTCCTATTTGAGTTGGTTTTTGTTCACAAACTCTTTACCTACCCCTGTGTGTTCAAGAGTTCCTCTTACTTTCTCTTCCAGGAGATTTAGTATTTCTGTTTTAATGTTTAGGTCTTTAATCTTTTTGGACTTGCGCTTATTGTACAGTGACAGTTCTGGGTGAAGCACAGACTTTTGTATGTAGACAGCCAGTTTTTCCAGCACCATTTGTTAAAAAGGCTATCTTTCCTACCATGTGTGTGTTTCCCACCTTTGTCGAAAATCAGGTGGCTGATTGTGTTCCTAGAGGCCTCTGCATCTTCTACTGTATTCAATTGATCCTCAGGTGTAATTCATTGCCAATGCCATGTTGATTTTATAACAGTAGCTTTAAATTATAATTATAAGTCAGGCATTGTAATGCCTCCTTGTCTTTGTTGGCCAGGATAGCCCTTGATATTCTAACTCCTTTTCTGGTTCCAAATAAATTTTAGAAATGATTTCTCTAGTTCTGGGAGGGATGTTCATGGTAGTTTTATATGGATTTTATTAAATCTGAACAACAATTTTGGGAGTATGACCATCTTCATGATGTTGGTTCTTCCTATTGAGAAGTGGGGAATGTATTACCATTTTCTGAAATCCTCTGCCATCTATTTTTTTTAGAATACTGTAATTTTCTGTGGAAAGGACTTTGATTTCTTCAGTTAGATGAATTCCAAGGTATTTCATTTTTCTGAAGTGCTATTGTTAAAGCAATTGTTTCTCTAATTTTGCTCTCGGCATATTTGTTATCTGCATAGAGGAATGCTATTGACTTTTGTGTATTGACTTTGTGTCTTGATGTGCTACTGAATTTGTGTATCAATTCTAGTAGCTTCTCCATGGAGTTTTATTGAGTCTTCCAAGTAAAGTATCATGTCATCTCCAAATAATGATAATTTCACTTCTTTGCCTACTCTCATTCTTTTAATTCTCTCTCTTGTCTAATGGCTCTAGAAAATGATTTCAGAACTATATTGAATAGGAGGGGTGATCATGGACATCCTTGTCTTGTACTAGATCTGAGAGTAAAGATTTAAGTATTTCTCCATTTAGAATTATATTAGCCCTTGGGTTGTCATAGATGGCTTTTATTAGATTGAAGTAGAAATATTCTTTTCCAATTTTCTGTAGGACTTTAAAAATGAATGAGTGTTGGGCTTTGTCAAAAGCCTTTTCTGCATCGAGATGATCACGTGGTTTTTAGATTATGCATTATCGATCTAGTGTATTACATTGATAGATTTTTGGATATTGAATCATCCTTGCATGCCTAGGAAGAATCCTACCAGGTCATGGTGTATGATTTTCTTGATGATTTGCTGTACTCTATTTGCTAGGATTGTATTAAGGATTTTTGCATCTATATTCATGATGGAAATTGACCTGCAGGTCTCTGTTTTCATTTTGTCTTTCCCTGATTTTGATACCAGTATAGTACTTGCCTCTAGGAATGATTTTAGGAGAAATGTTTCTTTTTCAATTTCATTGAAGAATTTTAGTAGTGTAGGGAGTATTCTGTAAAATTCTTGTAAAATTCAGCTGTGAATCCATCAGGATTTTACCTTGACATTTTTTTGTGGGCAGGCTTATTCTTATGTTTCATATTTCATTAGCTGTTACTGGGTTATTGAGAGTTAGTATATCTCTTTGATTCAATTTTGGTAATTTGTACCTTTCGAGGAATCTGTCCATTTCATCTATGTGTTCTATTCCGTGAACGTAAAGATTATCAAAGTAGCTACTGATAATCTGAATTTCCATTGTGTCTTTGGTGCTTATACCCTTTTCATTCCTTATTGCTTGTATTTGATTTTTTCTTTCCTCTTTTTCATGAAGTTAGCTAGGGGCTAATCAATTTCATTTAGTCTTTTAAAGAACCAGTTTTTTGATTCATTAATTCTTTGAACTGCTTTCTTAGTCTCAATTGAATTAATTTCTGCTCGAATGTGTATGATTTCTTCCAGTCCTTGGGCTCTGGTTTGGTTTGTTCTTCCTTTTCTAGCTGTAGGAGGTGCAGCATTAGTGTTTTAATTTGTCCCTGTTCTGTTATCCTAATGTGTGAGTTCACCACTATGAATTACCCTCTGAGAACTGTTTTCATTGCATCCAGTAAACTCCCTAAGTTGTGATTGAATTTTCATTGAATTGTAGATGTTGTTGAACTTTTTATTTAATTTCACCTGTCTCCCATTGATTGTTGAGCAAGGTGTATTTAATTTCCATGTGTTTATGGTATTTTTCTCGTTTCTTTTGTCATTTATTTCCAGTTACATGGCACTGTAATCAAACAATATGCATGGGACAATTTATGTTTTTCTGCAAATACTTAATCATGACCTATGAACTTGTATGTAGTCTCTTTTAGAAAATGACCCTTGTGCAGCTGAGAAAAATGTATATTCAGCTATGGTTCAGTGGAACAGTCTGTATATGTCCACCAAGTCCATTTTTCCATGCTCTGGTTCAGTTATGCTACTTCTTTGCTAATTTTTTGTCTGCTTGATCTATCCTTTTAGGATAAGAGCATGTTAAGTTCTCCTGTTAAGATTATGGTCTTGGATATTAGATTTTTTATGTCCATTAAGATTTGTCTTATACAGTTGGGTGCTCCCTTGTTTGGTGCATAGATATTTATGTTTCTTACCTTTTTCTCCACTAACTAGTGTATAGTAGCCTTCTTTATTTTGTTTGATAATTTTTTGTTTGAAGTTGAGACTGTCTGAGAACAGAATTGCTACCCCTGCTTTTTTCTGAGGTTCTGGGTCATGTAGTATTGTTTTCCATCCTTTGTCTTTCAGCCCATGTATTTCCTTATGAGTTAAGTGTGTTTCTTATATACAGCATATTGTTGGATTTTGTTTCCTAATCTACTGTCCTGGTCTTAATTGATGAATTGAGTCCATTTACATTGATGGTTATAATTGAGATGTGTTGGCTTATGATTGGCATGCTATTTACCATGCTCTTGTTTAGTCCTTTTTCTCCTTTGCTTGTTTGCCCTATTTAGTGTGTTTCTTACTATTTTGTTCATGGAGTTCTGATTATTTTGGTCCCTCTCTAGAACATCTTTCCATATTCTGTGTAGGGTTGTCTTTGTCATCTTGAAATTCTTTAGTTGCTCTTTTCATGGAAGTATTTCACTTCTCCATTAAACTTGAAAGAGTGTTTCGCATGGTATAGCTGCTGGGGCTTAAATTTGTTTTCATAGATGTCTTGAATTACTCTACCCCATGCTCTTCTTGCCTTCATGGTTAGTGAAGAGAAGTTGGCCATAATTCTGATGGGCTTTCCTTTGAATGTGATCTGCTTCTCTTATCTCATGACTTTCAATGTATTATTCTTCTGCTAGATTTCAGGGATATTGAGTATTTTATGTCTCTCTGTGTTTTTAATTGCTTTGAAGTTATTTGGCATTCTGTATGCTTTTGTTACCTGAATGTCAGCTTGTTCCCTCATATTTCAGAAATTTTCTGCTATTGCTGCTGCTCATATTCTTTTTATATCATTTGCATTGCCTCTTTCTTTCTCATTGATGCATATTAGTCTCACTTTGTTCTTTGCATTGTCTTGCATGTGATGAAATTTTTTTTCCTGTATCCTAATTGTTTTAAGGAAGTATTTTCTTACCTTTTCACTAGCTGCACCAGTGTCTTCAAGATCTGAAACTTTGTCTTCACTTTCACTCAATTTGTTTTGCAAGCTTCTTTTTGAGATTTTAAGTTTCTTTATTTCTCTTTGTGCATCATATGATCTATTTCTTTCATGTCCTGCTCATTTAAGGAATATGTCTGTTTTCTAATCTCTTCTTTTTTAAAATCAATGTCTTCTCTACAAGTAGCTATTAATTCTTTTACTGCAGAGTGTTTTACAGGTTGGGTTTCCTCCATGTTTCTGTATTTGATTCTCTACTTCAGATGCTATGAATTCAGAGATTTCTTTTTGTATTTCAGAAATTAATTCTGCTTTTACTTCCTCTACACAATTGTGCTGTTGCTCATTCACTTCTGAAGCTATTAATCCATAGATTTAAGCTGAGCTAGCATCCTCTACACTTGTCCTGGGTGGGTTTCTTCCATATCTTTCTGTATTTAATTCTTTACTTCAGATGCTATGCATTCACAGATTTTTTTTTTCTTCCAGAAATTAATTCTGCCCTGAGTTCCTCTATATCTTTCTGTTGTGGTTTCTTTACTTCCAACATTATGAATTCATACTTTTCATCTGAGTTAGTGTCCTCTGCACTTTTTCTGGGTGGATTCAAGGCCTGGGATAGCATTTTGCTCCTTCTCTTTGTCATTTCTTATAGCACTGACCTCTGACCTTTGGTGTAGAGCTTTCGTGCAGTTATAACCTTAGAAGCTAAAGAAATTCAGAGGCACATCTATTAAGTTTAAGTTTATCTAGTTATGTGTGGCTTGGGTCTAGCTGTTGTGTTCATCTTCTTCCTGCTGCAGCCCTTTGAAGTGAACTTCTTAAGTCCTCCTGGTGCAACAGTGAACCTGTAGTGCTCCTTTGTTCTGCCCCTGGCCCATATTTCATAGGAGCATGCAGAAGCTCACTGCCACACTCGCAGGGCCTGAGCTTAGCCTTGATGGCAGGGCTGGAGTTTTCCGGAGAGAGCAAGAGAGCTGGGCTAAAAGGGTCCTGAAAATGTTCTGGAAGGACTCACCCAGTGGCTGGCCTGGTCTGGATTTACGTAGACCTAACCAGCACAGGGGAGCGCAGGAGCTCATCATCAAATTTGCCAGGCCTGAGCTTAGGTTGGGTCTTGGATAACTGTTTTGTCAAGTTTTGCTTGTCTCTTGAAAGGAGTGGTTAGTGCTTACTTCTTTTTTCTTCTATCTGCTCTTATTTTTTCCACTTTTGAATTTCTTTTTCACTTTTTTTTTTTTTTTTTTTTTTGGATTCAAACTGCTTATTTTACTCTTTAATATTTTGAAAATTTACAAATCACTTTCAGAGAAGCTAAAGATAAAAAACCCAGTCCTTTTAAAATAATGTACACAGTGTTGCCTCTCATATACTTGTGCCTCTCATGTACCGCAGCTTTTTAGAACTTTCACCACTGACGGTACTGGTGTCAATATGTTCTCTCTTAAACAGGATTGGTGATTAATTTATTGGCACTAGGCAGTCACATCACTTTCAAAGATTTCTCATGTCTTAAAAATGACACATTTCCAGACGTGGCATGTTCCCCAGAACCATAGCTCCAAGCTTTTCAAGCACACATTTCTTAAACCCAGCTTGTAGTCTACAGTGATATTTAGCTCTCGAAAGGGTACTGGAACTTAAGTCTTCAAACAGAGTTGGACTAAGAAACAATAACTGTTCTTGTAAATGTTGCTGCTTACTTACATATGTATCATAAGTAGTAATTTCCAAAGCAGACTTGATTTGAAAATTTGTTAGGTAGCTTTACCCTACCATATCCATTTACAAGCAAAGTATTACTTTGTCTGGGCATAATTCATCATCAGTGTCTGGGACTGTGGGTAACAGAACAGACTGAGTTAAACCCCAGAATTTTTAGGTGAAATGTCATTCTTGGTGGATGTAAATTTCCATCCAATATGGTTCGCACATAACCTATACTGGGCAACAGTCCAGGAATACCCAGGAAACCAACTGTGCTCTGTAGAAGGCCAGATTGTCAGATTCAAGTTGCAAGCTTTATATACGGTGTCTCATGAACATATCCATGAGGGCTCACATAAGCAGCCATTGGCCCACATAAAGATAAACTGAATATTTCACAGCGAAGTCGTTGGATAGCACTACCAATTTTAAGTAGTTGAATTCTTAAGACATCATCAATAGGAAGGCAAGCAGCTACTCTGTAAGAAAAATGGATTTGAAGGAATAGAATCATCTTTAAGATTTTCATCCCTTTCACGTAGCTGTTCTTAGTTCTATCCATTAAGGTTTCAACATCATATAATGAATATAGCCAGCGAGGCCACAAAGTCAGATTTGCACAGTGAAACTTTCTCTTCTGGTATTTCTGTCACCATTTACATGAATACTGGTCTTCCCGTGAGACAGATTTTGAAGGAAATATCTGGAATTTATTGAGGGATTCTAACTGAACTGCAGACATAGTTGAAGGCAGTACACATTCAGGAAGAATTTGCACTTTAGCTTGCTGGATTCCATCTAACTGTTCTTAGCTCAAGGACTTTGAACATTTGTCTTCCAACAGCTTTCACTTTCACTATTTCAATTCCAAAGTCTTGTTCTTCTCTGTAGGCATATATCTCTGCTGTTGTTCCAAACTATGTTTCCCTTTCCTGTATATTACTGTATGAAAGAACAGCAAAAGTTCTATCTTTTTAAATTAAATTCCTCACCATACTGACTTCTTGAGGGCTAAAAAGCTGCAGAAGCAGAGTTTGCCGAGGAATCAGGATCATGATCCCCTGGGCAGAACTGGAATCACCTGACAGCTATCATCCTCCCCTGGAACTCCTTCATGTCTGGACCCCAGTATGTATGTGAGGTTGGCAGACTCATGTCAAAATTTATGTTTGGTTTTTTGAGTTCTTTACTATCCTGGTCTTCAACTTCCATTTCATCATCTTCAATCTGCGGGCAGGAGCAGCAGGTGGTTGCCCATGTTGTGTGCAGCGTCCTGAAGGTCTCTCTCATCAGCCATGTCTATTTACCCGCCCTCTTTTGAATTTCTTAAATCTACTTTGCTATTTTTTTCCTTTAAACAAATATTACATGCTTATATCAGGTAACCTGGAAAACTAACTTGAATGGAGCATCATGTAATACGGCAATCATTGTTGAATTCCTATTACTTTATGTAATGGAACTTTGTATGGTTTCTAGTGCTGCTTTTTTCTAACATTATTATGTATTGCTTAAAAATAAAAAACTGAGGCTTGGGAGATAGCTCAGTAGAATAAATGCTTTCCTGGCAAATACAGTGTGCTAAATTTAATCACTGGTACTGCAAACAAATAAAAATAAATTAAAAATCTGGAATACCTGTTTACAAAAAAAACAAAAACAAATGAAAAGGAACTCCCCAAAATAAGTACAAATGGCACAAAAGATAAATAATTATATGAAAATGTTTGGTATCTTTAGTCACTGAGGAAATGCACATCATAAACTATATTGAGATTGTGCCATGTCACACAGAATAATTATCATGAGGTATTGAGAAAGAACACATGCTTTCTGGCCAGAGAGCTCAGTGGATTAAAGCATCTCCGTAGGCAGGAGTGGGGACCAGGTTTCGATCGTAGGCATGCAGTACTATCTCCACCCCTTGGGTGCACTGAGATGGCAATTGAGACTGGTCATGGTGTCCTGCACCTGTATTTCCAGATCTTTGGAGGTTGAAAATGGGAGGATTGCTACGAGTCCCATCTGTGTAGTGAGACACTGTAGACCCTGTAAGAAATACATTAAAAAAATAAGAGGACACATACTTCCAAACATGTGAAAGAAAGGGACACTTCTCCCATTATGTAGGGAACATAGCTTAGTATAACTACTGCTGAAATCAGTATGAAGGTTCCTCAAAACCAAAAGTATAGCTGTCATTTAATCCAGTTACTAGGGTCCTTGGTATATTCTCAAAAGAATTAAAGTCTCATACTGGAGCTACATAATGCACCATTTATTAGCTCATTTCACAATTGCTCAGCTTTAGAAATATTCTACATTATTGGAATAGTTTTCAACCTTAAAAAAGACCAAAATTATATCATTTGTAGGATAATGGGTGGAAGAAGGGACCATCATATTAAATGAAGTCAGACTCAGTCAAATATTGCATGGGAAGAATCTAAAAATTGGTCAATTATAAAAAATAAAAGAGATGTCATTAAAGTAGAAAGGAGACTTAGCAAACAAGAAGTGGATCATATGCAATGTGGGGTGGGAGAGTGAAAGTTATCAATATACATTATACATGTGCATGAATATGCAAAGCAAAGCCCACCGTATGAATAAAATTTTAGAAGTGTACATGAAACAACTCAAAAATACTATCATAAAAAATGTATGATGATTTTTAAAACTCCGAAGTAACTTAGGTTTCTTTTTTAGGGTTTCCAACCTAAGATTTTCCTTAGAAGGCGTTTTTCTGCCCTTGCTCCTCCACCAGTGTGTCTGCATAGTGTTCGTCCTCCCTCATAGACCCTACTGTGTTTGCAGCACGTAGTTGATGGACATTTATGGAAAAACAATAGATTCTTCAAATTATATCCCAAAGCTTTTAATGTACTTAGTTTTCCATATTTCTGTCTTTATGATTTTGATCTTGTTGTCTCTTAATTTTCTCTGGTGCATAACAAGACTTTGAAGGTGATTATAACTAGGCACTGATGCTGAGAGCAGACTTAAGTAACACATTGATTAAAAGTGAGTCAGGATGGTAGTGACATATTTTTCTGAAAGACTGAATCATTTCTAATTAGATTCAATAGCAATTTAAAATGTTGATATATTAGTGTATGTTAAATATTTCCCAAACTTTCTAAATATCCTTTTCCTATAATTTTTTTTTATCATTTTGTTCATTGATGCTAAGTTAATTAGTATTTAAGGTTGGGGAAAAAGATAGAGTAATGTGGCAAAATTCAGTATTGATTTTTTTAAAATTTATGTATTTGGTACAGCATCCACTACACAGCTTGTACTTGAAGGGATTATTGCTTTCAGCCTCCCACGCGCTGGAATCACAGGTGTGTACCACCATGCCCTTACTCAGTTGCCTGTTCAGAGCATCTGGAGGCTGAACCAGCAGCGTGTGTTTCTGGGAACAGAACCCCAGTCCCTTCCCTTGCCTAAGCAAGCGCTTAGTCCTCTGAGATGTTTTGCCGGTCCTAAAATTAACTGTTGCAAAGCTGATACATTATCCTTCTTTATCATGGTCTCTTTCATTCTATGATCAGCTGCAGTCCAAATATAGTTTATCAAATAGAAAAAGTAGATATCAACATCATGCATTTTTACATTACACACTATTCTGAGTAGAATAATGAAGTCTAACACCATTCTGTTCTGGCCTATCTTGATATGAATCATGCCAGTGTACAGTACACCCACACTGTATACAGATGTTAGACAAGTACTGGAAGATCTTTTAGAACTATCAGTGATAACAGTCAGCTGCAGCACATATGTCATAGCTTCACCACCATTGGCTGAGTCACTCATAATCCCTCCAAGCTACCAGATAAATTCTCCTTAAGAGGAATGCTTGTGCTCAATACTCCTCTTTGCTAAAGGTACTGAAATGCAAGAGCAGCGACACTGGTGATTCACATATTCCAATGTGACATTGTCAAGTCCTTCCATTACAAAAAGGAGGCTGACTATAGATCCCGAGTTCAGTCTCCATGAGAGGAAATGGAGAGAGAGGTGGATAAAGAGAGAGACCTCATTACTTAATGTAAATTTATATGATGAGTATGATGAGGTTGGTAAGATCTATGACAAGAATGCAACATTTTTTAGAACAAGTTTTCACTATGTAGCCCAAGCTGGCATTGAACTTTCAGTGATTTTCCTGCCTCAAACTCTTGAGTGCCCAAATTTCAGGCATGTTCCACCATACTCAGTGTAAGAGTGATTTAAATTTATGAATGTGTCAAGAAAAATTCATTCTAGCTTTTTGTTACATCTGGAACTGAAAAACATATGATCAGTGTGTGAAACTAGTTAAATTTCAGCTTCAACCCTGCCTATGATTTTAGGCATCCCAGGTTCCTGAAGTGCTACTAAGAGATGAGGTACGGACAAGTATTATGTACACTTTGTTATACTTCTTATCCTGTTCCTCTGTGACTTTTGTGCTCCTGAACACTTCTGTCCTCTTCTTTTCCAAACTCAGCATCACCTTTGAGAGTGAGATACATCAATTCATGTCTTCTATGACTTCTTTTCAGAAGTCATCTTGTCCCGATCCAAAATCTCCTTGTCAGTACCCTTCTCAGGGATGTTTTCACATCTTTGTTCCTCAGTGTGTAGATGAAAGGGTTGAGGGTGGGTGTAACAATGCCATAAAAGATAGCCATGATCTTGCCTCTGTCGTGGGAATAACTGGAGGGAGGCTGTACATACATGCTAATGGCTGTGAAGTAGAAGAGGAAGACCACAAGCAAATGAGATGCACAAGTGTTGAAGGCCTTCCAGCGACTCTCTGCAGAGTGGATTTTCAATATGGCCTGAGCAATTAGTGTGTAAGTCCCAAGGATAAGGGTGAGTGGCACCAGTAGTAGCAGAGCCCCCAGGACATTGAGCTCAGCTTCATTCAAATGAGTGTCAGTACAAGCCAGCTTCAAAAGGGCAGGAACTTCGCAGAAAAAATGGTCTATCACCCTGTGTCCACACCTTGGGGCCATCACGGTGAGAGTGGACTGCACGAGGGAGTTTGCAAAGCCACTTGCCCAGGTCCCCGCAGCCATGTGCATGCACCGCTTCTGGTTCATAATGACTGGGTAGTGGAGGGGCTTACAAATGGCAGCATAGCGGTCAAAGGCCATCATGGCCAGAAGGATACACTCAGTGGACCCCAAGGCCAGAAAAATGTAAAGCTGGGCAATGCAGCCCCCATGGCTGATGGTCTTTTCTGGTCCCCTGAGGTTGACAAGCATCTGTGGCACAGTGCTGGTGGTGTAACAGAGATCTAGAAGGGAGAGATTTGAGACAAAGAAATACATGGGACAGTCAAGTTGGGGATCCAGGCGGGAAACTAAGATTATTGATATATTTCCAAATAAAGCACAGATGTAGGCTACCAGAAAGACAATGAAGAGTGGTGTTTCTAGCCAGGGGCGCTCAGAAAATCCAAGTAAGATGAAATCATTCACAGAGCTCTGATTGTTGTTCCACATTTTAACACTGATGTGAAAAACTCCACCTGAGACATATATCTAAATATTCCTTATTAGGGATTAGTATGCGATTAGAGGAAGTGCCTGAGAATTAGAGGTCAGAGATGTTGAGATAGACCTGTTGTTATCTATTGGCATCTTTATTTCAGTGAC
Source organism: Ctenomys sociabilis (assembly GCA_004027165.1). Lineage (NCBI taxonomy): Eukaryota > Metazoa > Chordata > Mammalia > Rodentia > Ctenomyidae > Ctenomys > Ctenomys sociabilis. Next base: position 48,635 of record PVKA01011239.1, read on the forward strand.
GAAAATGCTGCCCCTTGCCTCTGTATTCAGACTAAGGAATTTTTTGAGTCTTTTTCAATGTAATATTAAAGATGACTGAAGAATAAAGATAGCATCAACAATTGGATGAAAATTCTTGACCTAGTGAATATCTTCTTCTCATTTATTCACTTCTGCATTTCCACATCTTCTTTCCAAACAGTTAGGGCCACTACCAACAAGTCTCTATGTTGCAGATGCTTAGTGATAATGGAAAAAACAAACTTGGAAAAGCAGAGGAATGAAGCAGAACAGGGATGTGGCTTCAGAGCTATGGCTACATGACCTGTTTTTCCTACCACACCAACGCTGGCCAAGGCTGCAAAGGACAGAGCATTTGTTGATTAGCAATCAGTCCTACATACCAGGACTCTTCACATTCCAAGTTCAACTGATACTGCTACACAGGCTGCTAAATGTAGAGGGACAAAGTCAATAAAGCACTCAGTAAAAAAACCAATTTAATGATTGCTGTGAGCATGGTACTTTAAAAAATACGGATACACTTGATGGAATTTTATACTTCTAGAGGACTACTCATCAGAAGGGCTTACATACTGATGTCCCTGAAACTTGGTATTGTATAGGAATTTCCACTCCCCCAGAATTATCGTCTATTTGCATAAACTTAATCTCCTCTGTCCCTCCAATTATTCTTTGCTTGTGGCATGTTTGCAAGCTAATCACACTATCGGTTAATTGTAAACTTTATATGGGGAAATGGTGGGGCAGAAAATTGTAATTGCCTGTGTCATTCAAATTGTCAACTTCATCAGCTATATATATATTTTTTTACCATATCTATCCATTAACTCTATAACAAAAATATTACAACAGACATACATACACAAAATATCCCATAATCTGAAGATTTCATACTGACCTTCCTCCTTATACTGCTATCTAATCTTCATTGTCCTAGTTTGCTTATATGCAAACAGTCTTTCCTACATTCGGTTATGGACTTCTTGCACAAATATGGTTTTAAATATTTATTAATTTATTTTATTATGTATTTTATTAGTATACATTTATAGTTTATACTGGTTACATTCTTTGTGGTGAATATATACATGTGTATATACAACTCAGTTCTTTTTGTTCCTTTGTCTTCTGTTGTAATGATGGATAAACGAGTCATTTGTTAGAACATGGATGCATCTTGCAATTATAATATTAAGTGAAATAAACCAGACACACAACTTAGTTTTTCATATATTCCATACAGGGTCTGCAGTGTCTCACTACACAGGTGGTGATCCTCCTGTTTTCAGCATTCCAAGAGCTGGGAATACAGGCACGCTCCACCATGCCTAGCCTTAATCACCATCTCAGCATGCCCCTGGGGCACACAACACACCCGAAACTGAACCCTGGTCTCTGCATCTTTAATCTGCTGAGCTATCTGGCCAGCCCCAAAGATAACCTTTTTTATTTGTGTGTGTGTGGTTTTTTTTTTTTTTTTGAGGTATTGGGGACCAAATGCAGAACCCTGTGCTTGTCAAGCAGGCATTTATTCCATTGAGCTATATTCCCATCTCCACAAGTTTAAATATTGCATGCCTTTACTTATATTTGAAATTCAAATATTATAATACAGTAGTAGACTTCACAGCTGCATATAATAATGAATTGAGCCATGGAAACACAGATAGACAAACTTCTCATTTCCTTTCCTGCTTTGGGAGGTATGAAACACGTTGGTATCCACCCTACAAGGATCATATCAAATTGAACAATGGTCTTTAGTTTTTTATGTTCTTTGTTTCTTTTTACTTCAGAATACTCTATTATAATTCCCTTGTAATTGTGTATACATAAAATAATTTTTTCCTGTTTGTACTTGACCTGGACTCCAGACCTGGTTGATTACCCACTCTTTCAAGAGTTAGTGATTTGTAAAAGCAAAAGTATATACAAAAGATGTTGAATGATGCAGACATGATATCCTGTCCACAAACAGTATTAGTACAAATCTTTCTATGCATTGAATTAAGAGAAAGTAGCTGTATATCTATCTAAACTATTTTGTATATATAGATACAAAATGGTCCTTCATTTGTATCCCCCTTTTTTGCTTAGTTTTGTCAGAGATGGATATTCCATTGCCATTTAAATATTGTGAGTGCATGAATTCATCAAAATGTTACAATATAGACCAGTAGTCCATAATAGTAGTGGGTTATCCCCAGGACTGGCAATGTCAGACGTTGTTGTCTTGAGCCTTTTACAGCTCAGCATATTAATATGGCTTTACTTTTTACACCTCGTATTTACATTTTTTCTGTTGGATGATTAAAAGGAAGATAGAGCAAGACTTACATAACAAGAAATATAACTTTTGTATGTGACAAGGTGAGTCAAATCCCCCAGGATTTTCCCTGAAACCCTGTTCCACAGTTTGTAGATCTTTTGTTAGTGTCAGCCATTGGATGAATCATGGCCATTGCTTGATCAATTTGCTCTTTAAGACTTATTTTTAAAGCACATTTATTATCTTTATGATGCCACTTCTCTTTTCGAACTTGCCTTACACAATTACTTGCTTTTTGTATTACTCAACCTGGGTCTCAGAGTCCTTAGGAATATTGTTTAAATATGGTTTTGTATTATTTTGTGTATATGGTTCACAAATAATTGTCAGTTGGTTAGAGGGTTATTATAGAAATAAATGAAAATTTAGTGTTGAAAAATACCCAGGAAAGAGTTCTACTGTATTATAAGGTTACTTTTAGAAGAGCACCCTTAATTAGGATTCAAGTAATTTCTTATTCAATGTAATGTTAACCAATTTTGAAAGTTTACCTTTGATCCAATTAAATTGTTCTCTAGCTATAATTTCTTTCAGATACTCATTATTCAATTTCTTAGACTCAGAAATTTTTTTCCACATCAGAAGAAATTTGAGTTTCCCTATGTTGAAAAATTCATTATAACATTTTTCACAATCTTTGTATTTTCTACTACCTGAGTCTAAGCAGCAAGTCATTTCTCACATTTTTTTTTCGCAGTACCAAGGATTGAACTCAGTCCTTGATCTTACCAGGCAGACACATATGGCGCTGAACTATATACCAGGCTCTTATTATTATTAAATACATTTCTTTAATTTCTAAGATGTTTGAATTTTTTCACCAAGCAAATAATAGAAATTCAACAATGGTTGTTATATTGTGTATTGTTTTCTTCAAATTAGTTTTTCAGAATACTAGATATTAGCATGATAAATTGGTTAAAAATAAAAAGAAGAAATATATTCAGCCATAACTGCCCCCTTTAATAGCTCAGCAGAAATCAGCTGTACAGTTATCCAAGCTATCCTGTGAGTATACAAATGTATTTATTTTTCCCTTCTTTCTTTGTTTTTTCCCTTCCCTCATCTCAGTTGTTCCTTCCCTTTGAACAGTTTCTTCTCCTTACACATTATTTATTTTACCCTTCAGAATTTATTTACTTTTTCAAGTTCTTACATTAGGATGGCAATGTGACTTTTATATATTCAAATCTGTTTCATTTCATCCATGACTATGGTTTCTAGCTGCATACATTTACCTAGGAAAGCCTTGAATGTATCCAATTTTCATAGCTGAGTAGGGATAAAATCTTGCAACTTTTTTACAACAAGGGGACAATTAATTTTCATACATAAAAATAAATAATACATGTCTAAGTATTTAAAAGTTAGACATATGAATAAATGTGTGAAATTTATTGGAGCACGTAGTTAAAATTAATGATGATAGCAGATAGCATAGAACACTCAAAGAGTAGAGTTGAGAGAAAAATGGAGATGAAAAAAAGATTGAGTGAAAAAAGGACAAATGTATGAAAATAGCAACATCTATCTAGCATGCAGAAGGTGCTTAGTTAGATAAGTATCTATCACATATGTAAATAAGGAAAGAAATAGAAGAACAACATGAAATAATCATTAAGGTTATAAGACTACCTCAGGCATAAGACTAATGCAGTCTATTTGTGTGGGAAAGACTGGGGAGTTCTTGCCTTCTGGCTGAGTAAGAAAATTACAAGACTTAACAGAGAATAATTAGCCTAAATAGGAACTAAATATATGTTGAACCTCATGAAAATGATAAACTCAAGCTGGAGACAGTGACATAGGTCCAAAGCAAGTGGGGCATGAAAAAATTAAGAAGCTGGGAAAAATCTCTGAGTATGAGTTTGAAGATACTGTGGGCCTTGGTAATCTTGTTACCCTCTTCATTACCTGTGATTTGCATTTAATGTGTGATTTTCACTTAATGTGTTGATATGACAACACAAGGCTGATAACCTGGCCTTCACTCCACCTTTGATTCATTTTCAGATATTTGCAGTGATTTTAGTACAGTCTTGAATATTTGATTCACTTACTAGAAATTGTCATAGGTTTAAACAACCCATGATTTGTTGGAATGTTAGGACTTTCAGAACTAAACAATTTGTAATCCAACTCAGTATTTGTAATGAAAACAACAGTTTCAGTCCATAGAATTGATCAAAAGGCATACCTGAAATACCTAAATAAAATAGAAGATTCTAAATATAAATAACATGAATAACAACATGTGTGTTTACAGGGCTTCCTATTAAAACTGCATAGCAAGGTTTTGAAGATAGTAGAATGTTCATATCAAATATTCTATATTCCTAAATTTTATGTAACTTTAGCATGTATTCAATTCTATTCATAGTTATGTTTCATTAGTAATTATAATAGACAGCTAAAGTAAAGATAGATTTTTTCTTTTATTCCAAGAGTGGAAGTTCAGATACCAGGAGGTTAAAGCACTTGCCCAATTTCTTAAATTCTTAGTAAACTAAGAAACTAAGATGTGACTAATACAAGACTTTGTATTCTACATCACCACAATTTTTATAACTTCATGGTTGTTATCTGAAAGAAAACTGCATGTAATTTATATAATCAATCCCTTAAATTTTCTCTTTTATTTTCTTTTTTGTTTTTGTGTTTCTGGGGATTGGACTGAGGACTCTCCACGTGCCAGGCAGGAGTATATTCTACTGAGCAATCTCCTTGTTCCTAACTCCTTAAATTTCTAAAAATGCATTTAGTTTTCAGTTCTATTCACGAATAATACTGTTAACCCATCCCATGAATCTAGTACAGAGAAGGGCAATTTTAAGTAAGACTAACCTTCATCTTCAGACAGCTTCTGTGCTTGCCTGATGAAGGGCAGCAGATTTGTGAAAGAAATGAGGAGTGATGGACACAACCTGATGTCTCCAATATGATATGTATACTGGTCTGCTCTTGAATTGCATCTCAGGGTTCCTTCTAATCCACTGGGAGGTCAGTCTTAATGGCAAATCCAATTTATGGCCTTTAATAGAGTCCAAACATCCACAGGGAGCTTCCTTATTGGTAGATAGGCCATTACTGTTTTTTCTTTCTTGTATTTTAGCCTCTGAGATTCAGCATAATGAGAGTTGTTGTCATCAACATGTCCAGGAGAATAAAACCAGAGGGACCAAAGTACCTGAAGCCTCAGAAGCACTCACAATTATGTATCTTTGTTTTTCAATAATTTTATTGAGAAACAAATAGCGATGACAAGTTTCAAATCAATAAGTAGGACAGTTACAATAATTAATGCATTGCAAATTGTTGTTTTCTCAGTTCTTATTCATTGTACAAGATCATACATGGCATCCTGTCCACAAATTGTATTAGTACAAGTCTTAGAAGTTTATTTTATTTTATTTATTTATTTTGTTTGGCTGGCTGAGGAGGTCTTCATGGTAAGTCTGGAATGGCCTGAGACTCTGGGGATCAAACCACAGCATCCTGATTACTTTGTTTAAGAACTCACTTAGACAACTGAGCTAATGGGAAGGCCCCCATTACAAATCTTTCTATTCGATGAATTAAGAGAAAGTAGCTGTATATCTCTCCTAACTACTTTGTACATAAACATACAAAATGGGCGTTCATTTATATCCCCATTTTATGGTTAGACTTCTCAGAGATGTTCTCAATGTTCTAATTGCCATTTAGATATTTTAGGTGTGTGAATTCAGAAAAATATTACAATATAGTCCAGTAGTCCATGATAGTAGTGGCCTAACAGCAGGACTGGCAAAGTTAGAAATTGTTGACTTGAGCCTTTTACAGTTCAGCATACTAATATGGCTTTCTTTTTATACCTTGTTTTTATACTTTTCTACTGGGTAGTTAAGACCAAGATAGAGCAAGACCTATATAACAAGAAATATAACTTTTCTATGTGACAAGAAACCCTGAACCTCAGTTTTTACATTCTTTGTTAGTGTCAGACACGTGGATGAGTCACGGCCATTGTTTGACCAGTTTGTTCTCTGTGAAAGCCTGAGAGAATGCTTTCTATCCATTTGTCTCTGATTAGGCACTCTTTACAACATCGATTGCTTTCCTCTGTGGTCCCATAATCTCCTTGATCAGTAAATTTGGGACATAACTGTGCTACAGAATGTTACAGTACAGGTTCTTTTATATCCTCAGTCCTCACTGACCTTCAAAGGCTAGGGCCAAATTATTGGCTGTCCATAAAACTCTTCTTTTTTTTCTGATTTTTGTTGTACAAATCTAAGTTGTTAACCCTCCAGAAGAGAAGCTTATTATTATTTCCCTACAACATAGGCAATTAAGCTTAACCTCACTATCTGTCTGAATATCAAACATCTTAGACATAACATGGAATAGGTAGTTTCCATTAAGTATTGATATGTTAAACTTTAAGTCCATACAAATTATGAAAAAAAATAAAAATATTAAAAAATGGGAGTAAACAATTACATATTTTTACACAGATATTTAGAAATCTAACCATATACAGCATTGCAGTAGGACAGTCTAATGACAGTTTTTTCTTGTCTCGTTTTCATTTATTACCCTTTTTTTAAAAACAAACATTTATTTGAGACAGTATGGCAGCATGACATTGGTATGACATGGCAAGCAGTATGTATTTAGAAGAACAGAATGACATCATTCCAACATTGACGCTAGCATTACGCATTGCTATTGTCAGTGAAGTTGCTTAGTTCACAGGTATTAGCATGTATAGTTAGGGTGAGAATCCTAAAAATTAATGACTAGTTTCAAATACCCTCTGAAGATTCTCAGAATCATTGCTTTAGCTGTCTTTTGAATATCAGTGCATGGGTTTGCCCCTGTCATGTTTCCTAGATTTTCTCCTTTTCCTAGATTTTCTTACTTTCATATCAATTGTGTTATATCTTTCTATTTTTATTCTTCTTTCGAGTTTTACACTAGGGAGACTATATGACATTTACACTTCTGGGTGTGGATTATTTCACTTATGAATATATCTTTAAGTGGCATCCACTGAAATATAAAGCCTTTGAGTATATAATTCTTTATACTCTATTGTATAAAAATACCATATCTTTTTCATCCATTCCTGAGGTGAAGTGAATGTTGGTTGTTTTCCAGATCTGGCTATCACAAATTGTGTTGCAAGACACATAGGTACACATATATCACTGTGATGTGACTTTTTCAGTGCCTCTGAGAAAATTCCCAGTAGGGGGATAGCTGGCATGAATGGACTTCCTAGTATTTTAAGGAGTCTCCACACTTATTTCCATAATTGTTGCTCCAGTCTAATTTCCCAACAGCAGTGGAGAAGGGTTCCACTTTCTCCACAGCCTCTCCAACATTTGTTGTTGGTTGATTTCTGTATGATAGCCATTCTTTCTGGGGTGAGGTGGTATCTCAGTGTGGTTTTAATCTGCAATTCATGGAAGGCTAGTGATGTGAAGCATTTTTTTCCTATATTTATTTGCTTGTATAATTTCATCATCTGAGAAGTGTTCACCTTGGAAACCCCTCTGTTGATTGGGTCTTTAAATTTTGGGGCCTAATGTTTTTAATACTTTATAAATACTAAAGAGAAGACCATTGTCTCTGCTTATTAGTTATGATCATTTCCAAATTTGTGGGTTGTCCTTTCACTTTGTTGGTAATTTCTTTTGAGGTGGAAAAACTTCTCAATAACAGGAGGCTTCAGTTCTTAATTCTTTCAAATATTACCCATGTGATTTAATTTTTGTTCATGAATGTTTTGTCTGTGATTATGGTTTCAAAGGTCCTTCCTACTTACTCTTCCAGGAGATTTAGTTTTTCTGTTTAGTACTTTAATCCATTTTGACTTTACCTTAGTGCATGGTGATAGACCAAGGCCAAGTTTAGTTTGCAGATGTAGAGATCCAGTTTTACCAGCATCATTTGTTAAGGAGGCTATCTTTCTTTTAGTAAGCATTTTGGCCACTTTGTCGAAGATAACTTGGCTGAGTGTGTTCACAGAGACTACTGCATCTTCTAATCTATTTAATTGATTCTCAGGACTATTCTGTTTCTAATACTATGCTGATTTTATCACAGTAGCTTTGTAGTATAATTTCAAGTTAAGAATTGTAATGCCCCACCCTGTCTTTGTAGGCAGGATACCCTTTGCTATTCTAGAACTTTTCTGACTCCAAATAAATTTTAAGAATGATTTCTTTGTCTGTAGGTTGGTGATAGTTTGATATGGATTGTGTTATGTCTGTACAACAATTTTGGGAGTATGCTATCTTCATGATGTTTGTTCTTCCTATCCAGGAGCAGAGATTATATTTCTATTTTCTGAAATCTTCTACTATCTCTTTTTTCAGAGTACTGTAATTTTCCTTGAAAAGATCTTTGACTTCTTTAGGTAGATTAAATTCCATGGTATTTCATCTTACATGATGCTATTTTAAAAGGTATCATTTCTCTAATTTTGCCCTCAGTGTATTTGTTATCTGTTTAGAGGAGTTGTTTAGACTTTCGTGTATTGACTTTGCATCCTGCTATGCTACTGAATTTGTTTATTAATTCTAGTACCTTTTTGGAGGAGCTTTTTGGTTCTTCCAAGTAAAGTATTATGTCATCTGCAAATAATGATTATTTAACTTTTTCACCTATTCTTACTCCTTTTACTTCTCTCTCTTGTCTAATGTCTATAGCTAATGATTGCAGAACAATATTGAATAGGAGTGGTGATAGAGGACATCCTCATCTTCTGTCAGATCTGAGAGTAAAAGATTTCAGTTTTTCCCCATCTAGAATTATGTTAGGTGTTGGGTTGTCATAGATGATATTTTTGTCAGATTGAAGCAGAAACCATCTATTCCAATTTTCTGTAGAACTTTGAACAAAAACTAGTGTTGGACTTTGTTAAAAGTTCTGCTTTGATTGCGATGATGATGTGGTTTTTGCATTTGACTCTATTGATATAGTGTATTACATTTGTGGTTTTGTGTGGACTTAACCATTCTTGCCTCCCTAGCATGAACCCTACCTGGTCATGACATATAATCTTCTTGATGATTTTCTGGATTGTATTTGCTTGGACTTTCTTGAAGATTTTTGCATCTATGTTCATAAGGGAGACTGACCTATAGTTCTCTTTTATTATTTGTACCTTTCCCTGTTTTGGTATCAGTATAACATAATAGTGATATTATATTATATTATTTGGTATCTGTATGAGCATAATACTTGCCCCAGGAACAATTTTAGGAAGATTTCTTCCTTTAAAATTTCACTGAAGAGCCTTAGGATTATTTGGACTATATCTTCCATAAATTTCTTGTGAATTCAGATATGAATCCATCACGACCTGACTTTTCCTTGCAGGTAGGTATTTTTTTATTATTATATTTTGTATTTCCTTGGCTGTTTTGGAGTTATGGATAGTTCCTATATCTTCTTGATTCAGTTTTGGTAATTTGTACCTTTCCAGGAGTCTGCCCACTTTTTCTGTCTTCTGTTCTGTGAGAGTAACTACTGATAATATTCTGAATTTCTACTAAGTCTGTGGTAATTATACCCTTTTCATTCTTTATCGCTTGTACTTGAATTTTTCTTTCCTGTTTTTGATGAGGTTAGGTAGAGGTTTATCAGTTTTATTTAGTATTTCAAAGAAGCAACTTTTTTTTTTTTAGTAAGTCTTTGAACTGTTTTCTTTATCTCAGTTGAATTTATTTCTGCTCTAATCTTTATGAGTTTTCCTGTCTTTTGGATTTTGGTTTGCTTTCTTCTTCCTTTTCTAGAAGTTGGAAGTGTAGCGTTAGGGTGTTTATTTGTTCCCCTTCTGTTTTCCTAATTATGCGAGTTCACAGCTATAATTTTCCTGTTATGAACTGCTTTCATCGCATCCCATAAATTCCCAAGAGTTGTGCTTGAATTTTCACTGAATTGTAGATATTATTTGATTTCTTCTTTGCCCCATTGATTGCTGGGTAGGGTGTTGTTTAATTTTCATGTATTTAGGGTTTTTTCTTTTTTCATTATTTCCAGTTTCATTGCATTGTGGTCAGATAATATGCATGGGATAATTTCTGTTTGATTGCATATACTTGAGCATGACCTATGGACTACCATGTGGTCTTTTTTAGAAAATCACCCATGTGCAGCTAAAAAATATGTATCCCATTGTGTTTGGTTTCAATTCTTTGTATATGTCCACTAAGTCCATTTGTTCCAAGCTCTGGTTCAGTTATGCTACTTCTTTAGTAATTTTTTTGTCTGCTTGATCTATCCTTTTGCGATAAGGGGGTGTTAAACTCTCCTGTTAAGATTATAGTATTGGATATTAGATTTTTTTTTTGTCTTTTTGAGACAGGGTCTCACTATGCAGTTCACACTAGCCTTAAACTCACTTTGTAGCTCAGGCTGGTCTCAAACTCACAACAATCCTCCTGCCTCAGCCTCCCGAGTGCTGGGATTACAGGCTGGTGCCACCACACCCAGCTGATACTAGATTTTTTATGTCTATCAAGATTTGTCTTATATAGTTATGTTTTCCCATCTTTGGTGTGTACATATTTATGAGTGTTACTTCTTCCTCTTGAATTTCTCACCTAACCAGTGCATGCTACCCTTCTTTATTTCATTTAATCATTCTTGGTTTATTGTTGGACTGTCTGAGAACAGGATTGCTACCTCTGCTTTTTCTGAAGTGCTGGGGCATTTAGTATTATTTTACATCCTTTGAGTTTCAGCCTAAGAATTTTTTTATGAGCTAAATGTGTTTTTTGTACATAGCATATTGTTGGATTTTGTTTTCTAATCCACTATGCCAGTCTATTTCTCTTAATTGGTGAACTGAGTTCATTTACATTGATGGTTATAATTGAAATGTGTTGGCTTATGACTGACATGTTATTTACCTGCTGTTGTTTACTCCTTTTTCTCCTGGGTTTAATTGCCCTATTTAGTGGGTTCCTGCCATTCTAATTCATAGAGTTCTGATGATTTTCTTCCCTCTCTAAAACATATTTTAGTAGTCTGTGCAGTGTTGGCTTCTTCTTTATGAAATTCTTCCATTGTTCTTTGTCATGGAAGTATTTTACTTCTCCATAAAACCTGAAAGATAGTTTTGCAGAAACATAGTAGTCTGGGCTGGATTTTTTTTCGTAGAGTATTTGAAGTACTCTGTTCCATCCTCTTCATGCATTTATGGTTTGTGAAGAGAAGTCTGACATTATTCTGATAGATTTTCCTTTACATGTGGTCTGTCTCTTTTCTGTAGCTGCTTTCAATATATTCTTCTTTTGCTGGATTTCTGGGATCTTGACTATTTCATGTCTCAGTGTATTTTTACTTGGATTGCTGTTATTTGGAGTTCCTTGTGGTTTGTTACTTGAATGTCTGATTATTTTCCCATATTTGGGAAGTTTTCTGCTATTCTTTATTGACTCCTTTTTTTTCATTGATGCCTGTTAGTCTTATGTTGTTCATCTTGCATCATCTTGCAGGTCATGAATTATTTTCTCCTGCATCCTTGTTCTTTTAAAGAGATATTTCCCTGTCGCGCGCAACCTCGTCAGCAAGGAAGACGCGACAACCAGCTCTTCTTTCCGTGGTTTATTCAGGGCCCCTATACAATCTTCTTCTGCTTGCCTGCTCCGCTCCTCTGCCGCTCCTCCCTGCTGCTGCTTCTAGTCTCTCCTCTTGTCTCTCTCTTTTCCCGGGCAAACCCGCCCCAAGCTATATACCACAAGGCGTCCAATCCTGGAGTGACACGTGGGCACAGCTGATAGGTCCAGGTACACAGAAGCAACACCCTAGTCTTAGCCTTAGCCAAATGAGAAGTTGTTTGTTATAGAGAGCACTCACCCCCAGGTGGGGGTGGAAGGCAGAAGCCAGCGCCGTCTTTAAGGTGTGGCTGTGTCTTTAAGGTGTGGCTGTGTCTTTAAGGCATGGCTGTGTCTTTAAGGCGTGGCTACTCGCAGCTCTCTACAGTTCCCCCTTTTTGTTTATAGCAACAGGGAAGAACAGAGGCCTGATCCCTGTTGTGCAAGGACAGAGGCCGACTCTTGCCCAGGTGCATTGCACCCAGGGAGTGTCAGCGCTGTCCAATGCCCTTTTTTACAGGGGTGGGGTGGAAGGCATGGAACCCACATGCAATCAGGCATGCTCTCCATGGATTCCGGTTGTGCACTCCGTTTTCCACGTGCAGTGCTTTGCCTCGCACCCTGTGCCGGTAAACTATTTGTGTAAGGTGGCCAGCCATACACTAGGGGACTGTCCAGTCTCAATGGCTGTAAAGGCTTGAACTATCATGGCTGTACTGTGACACTGAAGGAACCTAACACGGCAGATGCACCACAGGCAAACCAAGGATATCAGCACCATAGGCCAGCCAGAGCTTCCATTCCCACCCACTCTTTCAGGTGATTCATGGCGATGGAGAACCATGAAACCAGGCCCTCTGCTAATAGTTCACCATCACAATGGCCACTCTCAGCTGTTCCATTAGGCCATCAAATTCCCCAGTCCAATTGTCTGGCATTATGGCGAACCGTCATTGGCCTTGGAAACACCGACAGGATTCCCCATCTCAGCTCTGATGTCCCCTGTTGTAGCATCAGGAACATCGTGAGGATCACCAGCAGCACTTTCTTTTTCATTGGTGGTGTCCTTCTTTTCATA
>PVKA01011240.1:0-18872 GCA_004027165.1 Ctenomys sociabilis
ACATCGCTAGCCATTCGTGAAATGCAAATAAAAACAACACTGAGATACCATCTCACTCCAGAAAGAATGGCTATCATAAGGAAATCAACCAACAACAAATGTTGGAGAGGTTGTGGGGAAAAGGGAACACTTCTCCACTGCTGGTGGGAATGTAGACTGGTACAACCATTGTGGAGGTCAGTATGGAGACTCCTCAATAACTAATGCATTGCACATTGTTTTCGTAGTGGCTTTTTGTTGTACAAGGTGCATACATGATACTCTATCTACAAACACTATTAGAGCAGATGCCTCTAATCAATGAATTAAGAGAATGTAGCTATATACTTACTTTTAAAAAAAAAAGCTGAATTATAGTACAGTTTCAATAATTAATACTTTCTGCATTGTTATCTTCCTAGTGGTTGTCCATAGTACAAGAAGCTGACAGAATATGCTATCCAAACACTATTAGTGCAAATCTTGCTTCTCACAAAATTATACAAAAATACTGCATTTTATCCTAACTGCACTGTTCATACAAACACAGAATGATTCTACTTTGTATCCCCTTTTTCTTGTTTAGTCCTGTCAAAGATGGGCTTTCCATTGTCATTCAATTGCTATAGATGCCTGAACTCAATAAAACAATCAAACAGTCCAGCAGTCCACAATAATGGTGGGTTATCTGAAGAAGTTGTTGACTAGAGCCATTTACAACTCTGCTTATTATCATGGCCTTATTTTTATATACCTCATTTTAATACTTTTCTGCAGGATGTAACCAGACTGAGATAAAGCAAGACCTATATATCAAAAAATGTAGCTTTTCTATCTGATGAGGTCAGTCAAGATCCCTCAGGATTTATCCTGTAACCCCATACCTCACTCTGTAGATCGTTGGTCACTGTCAGCCACGTGGATGAGTCACAGTCATTGGTTGACCAATTTGCTCTCTGTGAGAACCTGAGAGAAAGTTTTCTCTCCACGTGACTCTCCTTAGGCACTATAGATCATCAATCACATTCCTCTCCATGGCTCCATAATCTCCATGATCAGAAAATTTGGAGCAAAACTGAGTTCCATGATTTTACAGTACAGGTTCTCCTATGTCCTCAGTATTCACTGACCTTGAAAGGCTAGGGCCGAAATGTTGGCTGACCTTGCAGCCCTTCCATTTCTTCAATTTTTGATCTGCAAACTTAGGTTGTTAGCGATCCAGAGGAAAAGCTGATTATTACCCTGCAACATATGCAGTTTCGTATACCCTAACTAGCTGACTAAATTCTTTTTAGCTGTTGTTATACATTTCTATTTGTATTTCTTCTTTTGATTTCTTACACTAGGGAGACTATATGAGATTTGCACATGTGGGTCTGGTTTATTCCACTTATGAGTATTTGTTTAAAAGGCATCCACTTCAATATAAATGCTTCAAGTTTATCATTCTTTATAGCTGAGTAATATTCCATTGTACAGAAATACCACATCTTTTTCAACCATTCCTCATGTGACAGGCATCCTCGTTGTTTCCAAGATTTGGCTATCACGAATTGTGCTGCTATAAACATAGGTACACATACATCACTATATAATCTTTTCAGTTCCTCTGGGAAAATTCCCAGTAGGGGGATAGCCGGCTTGAATGGGATTTCCAGTCTTACTTTTTTGAGGAGTCCCCATACACAATGATTTCACTAGTCTACATTCCCATCAGCAGTGGAGAAGTGTTCCCTTTTCCCCATAACCTCTCCAACATTTGTTGTTGGTTGATTTCCTTATGATAGCCATTCTTTCTGGAGTGAGATGGTATCTCAGTGTTGGTTTTACTTGCATTTCACGAATGGCTAGCGATGTGGAGAATTTTTTCATATATTTGTTTGCTTCTTTAATTTCGTCCTCTGAGAAGTGTGTATTCATCTCAGATGCCCATTTCTGAATTGGGTCTTTAAATCTGAGGGCCCTGTTATGACTTAGTTCTTTATAAATTCTAGACAGCAGACCTTTGTCTGATTGATTATTAGTTAGGATATTTTCCAAGTTTGTGGGTTGTCTTTTCACTTTGTTGACAATCTCTTTTGACATGCAGAAACTCCTCAAGAAGAGTTGATCCCAGTTATTGATTCTTTCAAGTGTTTCCCATGCAAATATATGTTCAATCATAAACTCTTTGCCTACCCTTATGTCTTCAAGGGTTCCTCGTACTTTCTCTTCCAGGAGATTGAGTGTTTCTGTTTTAATGTCTAGATCTTTAATCCATTTGACTTTAGCTTAGTGCCTTGTGATATACATGGGTCAAGTTTAATCTTTGACATGGAGAAAGTCATGTTTTCCAGCACCATTTGTTAAAGAGGCTATCTTTCTTCCAGTAAGCATGTTTGGCCCCTTTGTCAAAGGTCAGGTGGCTGAGTGTGTTTGCAGAGGCCTCTGCATCTTCTAATCTATTCCATTAATCCTCAAGTCTATTTTGTGGCAAATACCACGTTGATTTTATCACAGTGGCATTGCAGTATAATTTCAAGTCAGGAGTTGTGATGCCTCCTGCCTTGTCTTTGTTGGTCAGGATTGCCTTTGCTATTCTAGGTCTCTTCTGGTTCTAAATAAATTTTAGGAATAATTTCTGTAGGTGTGGGAGGTATGTTGGTGGCAGTTGAATAGGGATTCCATTAAATGTGTACAACAATTTTGGGAGTATGGCCATCTTCACGATGTTGGTTCTTCCTATGCAGGAGCAGAGAATATCTTTCCATTTTCTTAAGTCCTCTATGATATCTTTTCTTAGGGTGTTGTAATTTTCCGTGAAAAGATTTTCGACTTCCTTGGTTAAGTGAATTCCAAGGTATTTCATTTTCCGCGGTGCTATTGTAAAAGGTATTCTTTCCATAGTTTCCCTCTCAGTGTGTTTGCTATCTGTGTAGATGAATGCTATTGACTTTCTAGTATTGACTTGTATCCTGCTATGGTACTAAATTTCTGTATCAATTCTAGTAGCTTCTTGGTGGAATTTTTGGGGTCTTCCAAGTAAAGTATTATGTCATCTGCAAATAGTGATAATTTAACTTCTTCTTTACCTATTCTTATTCCTTTTATTTCTCCCTGTATTCTAATGGCTGTAGCTAATGATTCCAAAACTATATTGAATAGGAGGGGTGATAGAAGATATCCTTGTCTTGTACCTAGAGTAAAAGATTTCAGTTTTTCCCCATTTAGAATTATATTAGCCAGCCGGGCGTTGTAGCGCATGCCAGTAATCCCAGCATTCGGGAGGCTGAGGCAAGAGGATTGTTGTGAGTTCAAGACCAGCCTGAGCTACAAAGTGAGCTTAAGGCCAGCCTGAACTGTATAGTGAGACCCTGTCTCAAAAAAGACAAAAAAAAAATAAAAATAAATAAATAAAGGATTATATTAGCCATTGGGGTGTCATAGATGGCTTTTATCAAGTTAAGGTAGAGTCCATCTATTCCAATTTTCTGTAGGGTTTTCAACATGAATGGGGCTAGACTTTGTCAAAAGCTTTTTCTGCATCAGTTGACATGATCATGTGGTTTTTAGATTTCAGTCTATTAATATAGTGCATTACAATTATAGATTTTCGAATATTGAACTATCCTTGCATCCCTGGGATGAATCCTACCTGGTCATGGTGTATGATCTTCTTGATGAATTGCTGTATTCTGTTTGGTATGATTAATTGAGAATTTTTTCATCTATTTTCATGGGGGAGATTGTCCTGTAGTTCTCTTTTTTGGTTGTGTCTTTCCCTGGTTTTGGAATCAGTATAATACTTGCCTACAGAAATTATTTGGGGAGGACTTCTTCCTTTTCAATTCAGTGAAGAGTTTGAGGAGTGTAGGGATTATATCTTCTATAAATTTCTTGTAGAATTCAGCTGTGAATCCATCAGGACCTGGACTTTTCTTTGTGGGCAGGCTTTTTATTACATTTCATATTTCATTGGCCGTTATTGGCTTAGTGAGAGTTGTTATGTCTTCTTGATTCAGTTTTGGTAATTTGTACCTTTGAAGGAATATGTCCATTTCTTCTGTGTCTTCTGTTCTGTGAGCGTAAAGACTCTCCAAGTTAGCTATTGATAATCTTCTGAATTTGCACTGGGTCAGTGGTGATTTCACTCTTCATTCCTTATTGCTTGTATTTGAATTTTTTCTTTCCTCTTTTTCATGACATTAGCTAAGGGGCTTATCAATTTGATTTAGTCTTTCAAAGAACCAACTTTTTGATTTGTGGATTCTTTGAACTATTTTCTTCATCTCAATTGAATTAATTGCTGCTCTAATCTTTATGATTTCTTCTCATCTTTGGGCTCTGGGTTTCCTTTGCTCTTCCTTTTCTAGATGTCACTTTAGTGTGTTTATTTGTTCCCGTTCTGTTTTCCTAATGTGTGAGTTCATAGCTATGATTTTCCCTCTAATTACTTTTATCACATCCCATAAATTCCTGTAAGTTGTGCTTGAATTTTCATTAATTGGAGATATTGTTGAATTTCTTGTTGAATTTCATCTGTGACCCATTGATTGCTGAGTAGGGTGTTGTTTAATTTCCATGAATTTAGCGGGTTTTTCTGGTTGCTTTTGTTATTTTTTTAAAGTCTCATTGCACTGTGGTCGGATAATATGCGTGGGATAATTTCTGTTTTCTTGTACACACTTAAGCATGACCTGTGGACTAGTATGTGGTCTATTTTGGAAAATGACCCATGTGCAGCTGAAAAAAAATGTGTATTCTGCTGTGGTTGGGTGGAACACTCTGTATATGTCCACCAAGTCCATTTGTTCCAAGCTCTGGTTCAGTTCTGCTACTTCCTTGCTAATTTTTTGTTTGTTTGACCTACCTTTTTGAGACAAGGGGGTGTTAAGGTCTCCTGTTAAGATTGTGGTCTTGGATATTAGACTTTTTAACGTCCATTAAGATTTGTCTTACATAATTGGATGCTCCTGTGTTTGGTGCCTGGATATTTTTCAGTGTTACCTCTTCCTCCTGAATTTTTCCCCCAACCAATATACAGTGGCCTCCTTCGTGTCATTTGATCATTCTTGAAGTTGAGACTGTCTGAAAACAGAATTGCTACTTTTGCTTTTTGAAGTGTTGGGGCATGTTGTAATGTTTTACGTTCTTTGACTTTAAGCCTATGGATGTCTTTATGAGTTAAGTGTGTTTCTTGTACACAGCATATTGTTGAATTTTATTTCCTAATCCACTGCCAGTCTATTTCTCTTAATTGGTGAATTGGGTCCATTTACATTGGTGGTTATAATTGAAATGTGCTGACTTATGATTGTCATTGTGTTAACCTGCTGTTATTTACTCCCTTTTATCCTATGTTTAGTTGTTTGTGCTGTTTAGTGGGTTCCTTCCATTCTCATTCATGGAGTTCTGGTCATTGTGATCTCTCTCAAGAACATCTTTCAGTAACCTGTATGGGGATGGTTTTGTCATCATGAAATTCTTTAGTTGTTCTTTGTCATGGAAGTATTTCACTTCTCCATCAAACTTGAAAGAGAGTTTTGCAGGCTATAGTAGTCTGGGCTGGAATTTGTTTTCATACAGGACTTCAACATCTGTGCTCCATGCTCTCCTTGCCTTCATGGTTTCATAGAGAAGTCAGCTGTAATTCTGATGGGTTTTCCTTTTAATGTGATCTGCTTCTTTTCTCTAGCAACTTTCAGTGTATTATTCTTGGGTGGGATTTCTGGGATCTTGACTATTATATGTCTCCATGTGTTTTCAGTTGGGTTGAAGTTATTTGGGTTTCTGTATGTTTCGGTTACCTGAATGTTAGATTGTTTCCTCATATTTGGTAAGTTTTCTGCTGTTACTTCTGCCCATATTCTTTTTATATCATTTGTGTTAACTCCTTCATTCTCATTGATGCCAATTAATCTCACTTTGTTCATCTTGGTATCATCTTGCAGGTGATGGATTTTTTTCTCTGCATCCTCGTTGTTTTTGAGAGATCCTTTCTCACCTTTTCACTTGCTGCACCAGCATCTTCAAGATCTGAAACTCTGTCTTCACTTTCACTCAGATGATTTTGTAGACTCGTGATTGAGATTTTAAGTTCTTCTATATCTCTTTGACTCTGCTTCCTGCCATCTATTTCTTTTCTGTATTGCTCATTCCAGAAGTCCATCAGATTTCTGATCTCCTCGTTTTTTTTAATCAATGTCTTCTTTGGAGGTAGGTATTAATGCTTTTACTGCAGAGTTTTTTCCAAATTGGATTTCCTCTATATATTTCCAGAATTGATTCTCTACTTTGTATGCTATGATTTCAAAGAATTCTTTTTTATTTCAAAAATTATTTCTGCTTTGAGTTCCTCATGACCTTTCTGCTGTTATTTCTTTGCTTGTGACGCTGTTAATTCATATGTTTCAGCTGGACTGGTGTTCTCTGCACTTGTTCTGGGTGGGCATTGGCTTTGCCCCATACATTTCTGGATTTGATTCATTACTTCAGATGCTATGTATTCAAAAATGTCTTTTTTTTATTTCAGGTGTTAATTCTGGTCTGAGTTCCTCTATATCTTTCTGCTGTTTTTTCTTTGCTTCTGCCTCTGTTAATTCATTCATTTCAGCTCAGCTAGTGGCCTCTGCATTTGTTGGTGGACTCGAGGCCTGAGATTGCCTTCTGCTCCTTGTCTTTGTCATTTTATATAGCACTGACCTCCATCCTTTGATGTAGAGCTTTGGTGCAGTTATGACCTTAGCACGTTATGAGATTCAGGTGCCAGTCTATTAAGTTTGAGATTATCCAGTTATGCCTGGCCTGGATCTAGCTGTTGTGTTCAGTTCCTTTTTGTTGCAGCTCTTCTGGTACAACTGTGAGCCTGTGGTTCTCCTCTGTTGTGTCCCTGGTCCAGGGGGCACTGGGGAGCGCAGAAGCTCTCCCACACACTCACTG
Source organism: Ctenomys sociabilis (assembly GCA_004027165.1). Lineage (NCBI taxonomy): Eukaryota > Metazoa > Chordata > Mammalia > Rodentia > Ctenomyidae > Ctenomys > Ctenomys sociabilis. Next base: position 6,898 of record PVKA01011240.1, read on the forward strand.
AACTAGGCTCGCGTGGATCTGGTGGCGAGAGCTTCGGAAAACTTCTCACTCGCTCGGCAGGCTTGGAGGCAGGGGTTCCAGGGAATTGCCGGGCAATTCTGTCTGGGGTGTCTCAGGCCGCTGCTTGCCTACTCAGGTGTTCTTTGGGGCGGGGGCTCTGTATGGTGTAGAGCACGCAGGAGACTTACCAAACCAGGCTGGCATTGGTGTGCCAGGAGATTCAGGGAAATTTCTACTTGCTCTTTGAGTTTGGGGGCAGTGGCTCCGGGGAGTTTCCAGTCAAGTCAATCTCTTTCAATGAATCTTAATGAAAGTTCAACAGCAATCAAGAGTGGCTAAAGCTAAAATTAGTAAAGCAATGGTGGGCAGTCCATTTTTCTTTCTTTTCTTTTTGTTTTTCTTTTAGTACCAGGCTTTGAACTCAGGCCCTTGACACCATCAATGCTTTTTGTTGTTGTTGTTGTTGTTGTTGTTGTTGTTGTTGTTGTTTCTTGTTTTGAAATAGAGTGTCACTAAACTGCTAAGTTGCCCCAGTTGGTCTGAAACTGATAGTCCTCCTACTTCAGGCTTCCAGAGTGCCGGGATTATAGGTATGGGCCACCATACCTAGATTATTTGGTCACTTTGTTTGAATAATGCTGTTGACGGTTTCTGTTCAGATAAGAGTACATAGTGGCCTTGTTTTGCCTTGATCCATTTTGGTCACAAAGTGGCCTTGTTTGATGTTGGAATTCTGAGAAATTGTTTATGTTCAAGGAGAACATCAAGGCTGACCTGTGAAGGCCAGCCTAGCTGAAACCACAGCATGGGTCAGACCTAACTGATAATGCCAGACCAGTTTCCAGCTGTCATGGGAACTGCTTTTCTTTCTCAGTGGTACAGCTGATGAAATACAAATAAAGCCTATAGATTACTAAATAATATTTTATCAGTGTTGATTTCTTAGTGTTTATAATTGTACAATAATTTTGTAAGAAATGTTGGACAAAGGTATAGAGGAATTCTATTTACTATTTTTGAACTTTATTACAAAATAAAAATTTCTTTTTAAAATAACTCTCATTGCACACAGCATAAATTCAGCAGCATATGAAGAGGTTGGTTTTCATATTGTGACTGTGCTATGAAAAACAAAATACGTATTTCAAAGCATGAAAGCATTACCTATACAAAAACATGGTTCTGATTACAAGAAAACCATGGAAACTTACTTAAATTGAAAGGGCAATTCAGAAGCTCATTTGAGATGTACTTTCACGCATTACCCATTGAGTTAAAGCATGCCTGAACCATTTCTATCATTACTGTCTTATTTCCTTGTCTTTTATTTTCTTTGCCCAAGTGAATGTGTCCCTTCAGGGCCAGGGCTGCTCCTACTGTCCTGGAAGGCAGCAGAGGCTTGGGGCTTCTTCTCTTTGACCCACAAACTACAGTGCCTCTCCCAGAGCATGCATGAACACTGGCTGAAGACCATTCACCCTCATGTCCCCATTCTGCCATCTCTACCTGCCTTCATTTAGCTGAGTGCATATTTCTGCTTCCTTGCCCCTATTAAAGCTTCATTCAGAAAACTCATTATTTTTAGTTTAAAAAAACATTAGTATGTGTTTTTAGTACATAATAATTATGCTCATCATGGGAAGTTGGTGCATGTATATAACACATCTTAATTTTTTATGTGTTTTTCCTGAAAAATCATTCTTTGAGGAGAATTGTGTCAAATGTGAGTTAATATTCTACTTGTTGAAGTAACAAATACTTGAATATTTTATTTTTTAATGATCCTACTACCCAAGGCAGGCAATAATTCAGGAAAAGAGGCAAGTCATGAAAACTCAGTGAGAACATAATCCTATTGAAAAGCAATTTGGCAAAGTTCATCAAGAGCCCAAAAAAGATGGCACACTCTACCCAGTAATTCCACTTCTGGGACACTATCCAAAGGAAGTAATCAAGAATGCAAAGAGATTTGTGCACAGACTGGCTGTTAAAAATCATGGGTTGAACATTTGTAACCCCCTATTGAACAAGAGTAAGTAGGATTTTTAATAGGCACAAACTATAGGGGGAAATGAGAGAGGAGAAAAATAGAAACACAATTTTAAAAGCTGGGAAGCAAATAACTTAGGTCCCAAAGAACTGAATCATGAACTAGCAGCAAAGACTGCCAAGACCCAACCCAATTTATGCCACAAAATCCCACAAAACATGAAGGAATTGATAGCACTAGATCCTTCAGGAAATGAGAGGAAAGGGAGAGTGGCTAAAATATGGGGGAAGCTGAAATGACTATTTTCAGAAGCAATTGCATGTCTGTTCCTCTCCTCTCTTCACAGCCAATAGATGCTGATCCAACACTAACCTAAGCCCAGAAGCCCCACCCTGGAGACAGACAATCAAAAGAACTCAGGGAACAGTGTGCCAACATTAAGAGGTAGGTAACACTGAAAACAGGGATCAGGGGCTTGTGTGCACAGTGGCTGCAAGCTCTCCACCTTTTTCCTGATGAATGGATGAGTGAGACACAAAGAGAAAAGAGCAAAAGACTTGCCACCAGGAACCCCTTAACATCTCCTACCCAGGTAGCTAGCACCTGAAGTGAAAGTCACATTAGGCAAACCCCACTAGATGGCCAGAGCATTTGGTCATCTTTTCTAGCTGTCCACTCTTCTTATTATCTGGGATTGCTTTTCTCTAAAGTTATTTTAAAATTATCTCAAGGCTTCCAAAAAGTTCAAAAAATTACAAATAACTCCCACTTACCTTATATCTGTAGTCGCAGTGATTTTCTTTTTTCTCATGTTTACTATATTCTTTTCTCCCTCCTTTTTCACCACACATCCCACCCCTGTTATTCTGATGCCTCATGCTCTCCCCAACTTCTGTACCCTCATTTAATGAGCCATTTTAGAAAAGTTATAGTTGTATAGGTAGTACAAACACAAGTAGATGTACAAATACAATATACAAATAGATGTACAAATAAAAAATACAAGTTTATATAACCACAGAGTGATGGGCAAAATGAGATTAATGTTAGTACAATACTACCAAACTGTAGTCTTTATCCTAATTTTGTCCTTTTCCCCAAAATTTCCTTCAAAAATTTTTTCTGTCCTAGAACTCATTCCAGGACTATATATATATATTTTTAGTTTGCTACTAGTACATGAATGTAATCTTTAAATTCCTTATGTAAAATTGGTACATGTATATAATACATCTGCTTTACTGTCCCTCCTTCCCCCCACTACCCATCCCAAGATCCCCTCACTTTGTGTGCGTGTGTTCATGCTTGTAGTACATAATGTTTATATTTCCAGCACTGTATATTATATTTAACTGTTGTATCTCTTTGGTCTCCTTTAATTTAGAATAATCTCTCTCTCTCTCTCTCTCTCTCTCTCTCTCTCTCTCTCTCTCTCTCTCTCTCTCGTGTGTTTCGTCACTTTGATATCTTCAAAGAAGGACCAACTAGTTTGTGAAATGTTCTTCCATTTGAGTTTGTCCGATGTTTCCTCAAGATTCAATTTAAGATTTTCATTTGGGGTAGGAGAAATGCTGCATTCACTTTTTCACATTCTATCAGAGGACAGATGAAGTTAGTTGCTTCCATAGCTGTTGATATGTACTTGATTAAGATGATGGCTACTAGTGAATCTGTGCTGTAAACTTAGTGCATTACTGAAAAGGAGATAATCAAAAATTATTAGAAAATATTCTTTAGTCATCAGATCTCCACCTACTCATTTTAACATCCATAGTTCTCACCCGAATCAGTTGTTATGATGATGATTATTGCATTAATCAATGACCACTAGAGAAACATTTGATATAAGATAATATAAGGTAGGTTTATAATGGTCACCAGAGCCAGATTCAGAGGAGGGAAAAATGGCTGTCTGTGTGCTGGAGATGCAGAGGATCCAGTCAAAAGTTGAAGGCCTGACCTTACCATAGGGTCCCAGATAAATCCATATCAGGATCCCAGGAAGGTGCTGTACTGAAAGCCTAGAGTCTGCCCTAGAAGCCAGGAGACAACATCCAAGTGAAGATGAAAGCTGGAGTACCTCCAAAGAAAAATGAAATGAGCTTTCCTTCTTTCCCTTTTTATTCCATTCAAGCTACAAGCCCATTGGTTGATGCCACATACATGCAGGGTGGGTCTTCCATCTTCAGAAAATTCACACAGCCACACCCAAAACTATGTTCAGCCAATCGGTTTGGTGTTTCTTACTCAAGATGACACTATCAAAATCTACCCTTGTCAACTTAACAAGCAGACACCTTTCCTTAAACCATATACTGGTAACTTGGTTCATGAACTTAATTCTTTCCATGATTAAAGTCATGAAATTTGTTCCATGATTCTGGTTGCAACCAAACTGCAATGCTTGCAACCATAATTGTAGAAAGAATAAAGTTTGTAAACCAAACAGTATCACTATACTTAATCTCCAGATACAAAGACAACTCCATAATTACCCTAAAATGATGCAACTACTCTGCATACAAATGGGAATGCTTTAATTCCTTCCCTGGAATAGAAGGCAAATTTTCATTTGGATGATGCTTACTCCTAACATAGGTTTAACAATACTAATATTAAGTCTATCAACATTATGTTACCTAGGAAGCATATTAAGAGAGAACTATTGCAATTATAATCTTCATTTCTGTAACTAATCATGAGATCATAGTTCCTATTTATAACTACCTTCTTCTGTAACCCATTCTATATTCCCTTGGACTTCAGCATGCACTTCAACAGGTCTTGGTTCTCTCCCTCCCTAGTGCAATGACTCATACTTTCATTCTTGAAGATTCTGGGTCATTTGTCACCCTTCCTGGACTGGGTTGTTTTTTCCTACTGACCTTAACAACAGAGCATGGTAATACTGGGAGGCACCATAAGGGATCTCTTTCCACCCCAAGTTTATTTTTTTCCTCCACTGTGGAATAATAGTCTAATTTCTCCTTGGTAGTCTGGATCAGTGACCCCTGTCAACACCATAACCCCCTTTTTAACTTGTTTATTCAGAGATATGAGGAGCCCAAAATGATCAGGGAGAAGTCTTACATACCAGTTCAAGGAAATCATTGCTGTGTTTCTTAGTATAAGCTTTTCTCTCTCTAGAATTAAGACTTTTAGGGCAGCTGATAATAAGATTGCAGCAATAGGAAGCAATAATTTTTATCATTAGGAGTAATGGGGAGTGGTATCACTCCCACTGCTATGTCTTGATTCCTGACCCTGTGAATCCTGGCTGTGAGAGACACTGTACCATATAGTAGACACTGACTCAAAGCACAAGCCCTTTGAAGAACTTTTCCCTGGCCCTTCAATTTATTGCCATCTACCTGGCACTGTAAGTGCATCTTCAGAAAGTTATTCTAGCTTGCTATCAATTCAGCTGCTTCTGGATGGTAAGGAACATGGTAAGACCAGTGAACTTCATGTGCATAAGCCCACTGCTTCACTTCTTTGGCTACAAAATGTGCCAAATCAGCCCTGATGGTGGGATGTCCATGTGGCTGATCCCAAGCATAACCCTCATGCCTGCTGCCATGGCCAATTTGTTAATGAGCCCATTAGGCTTTAGAAGTGGCTGAAGAAAAAGATTGAATGCTAATTACAAAATGGGTCATCCTATCCACTTGATTATTAAAGTCATCTTCTGCTGGAGTCACTTTTTATGAAATTTGCAGGACACACAAATATCTTTAAATCCTTTGCTTATATAGAAAAGTCTGTCCACATGTCTCTTCCCCAAACATTTTTGTCACCAATTTTTCAGTCATGCTCTTTCCAAGTTCCTGACCATTGTCCTGACCACTGGATAGAGCCCATGAATCAGTAGAGAGTCACATCTGGCCATGTTTCCTTCCAGGCAAAATGTACAACCAGGCACACTGCATGAAATTCTGTCCACTGTGAAGATTTTCCTTCACGACTTCTCTTCAGGGATATCCTAGGAAGAAGCTGTAATGCTGCAGGTGTCCACTTGCAGGTTGTGCCTGCACAATGTGCAGAACCATTCATAAACCCAGCCCCAGCCTTGGCTTCCTCTGTCAGCTGATCAAATGAACACCGCATATGGCCATGGGTGCTTTCTGGGAGACAGAAGGTGATACAGAAGCAGTAGGAACCGTAAGCATTTGGACAATTTCTCTATGCAAATTACTCATGGTACCTGGACCTACTCTGGCTCTATCATGTATATGCCACTCCCATTTAATTATGGACTGTTGTTGTGCATGCTCAAATTTATGACTTGGTGGGCATCATGGTTTGGGGTTTTTGCAAAGGGAACAACAAAATACAGGACACATTTTATAAGGTTATTTTATAACGAGTCGCTCAAATAATCATATACAAAGAGTGTGTAGAAAAATCTGTCCACTAAAGACCAAAAAAATCCAGCTGGGGACCTTGATTCCATGGTGAGGTCCTTCATGAGTCCAGCTAAAGGCCTGGAGGCCATGACAATGCCTCCCATCGTCCAACTGGAGGCCTAAATCCCATGACAATGTCTCATGCAAGCCTGTTGCACAGACCTGCTCTGGGAAGGTCCAAAGGTCAGTGGTGTAAGCTGGAAAGTCTGTAGCAGTGGGGCAAAGGATCTGTGTTCACAGGCTGAGAGGTCTGAACTGCAGCCAGGAAGCAACACTAAAGGTAAAAAAAAAAAACAAAACTCTTGGCCAGGGAGATGGCTCAGTGGAGTAAGCACTTCCCTGGCAAGCACAAGGGCATGAATTTAATCCCTGGTTCCACAAAAAAAAAAGCGAAGTTCCCCTGAACAGTACCATCCTCAGCAAAGTGAGGTCCTGAGCTCCTCTGCTTATGAGGAAAGCTGAGTTCCCATCAGGAAAGCCAATGTGACAAGCTTGTTCAGAAGACTAAGCAGTGTTCCATCTTTCCCTTTGGAGCCAGGAAATGATGCTCAAGATGAGGACCAGAACCCCCCCCCCAATGAACCACAGCCATTCTCAGTGACAATGGGGTCCTGAGCTCCTCCTCTGATGAGAACAGCCAAATTCACCAGGAAATACAGCATGACATGGTCACCCAGGAGAATAGCCCAAGAGAACCAGCAGGTTCCAACAGCTTCCCAACAATTTCTCCAAAACAGCTTTCCCAACAGCCTTTCAATGGCTTTTTCAGTTCTGCCTTTTATACTGCTGAAGATGATCTGCCTTTTATGCTGCAAGCAACAATGCTCAGACACCCAGCATCACAATAGTTCAATTCATCTGGGTATAACAAGTTGACCACCAGTTGGCAATCCACCACAGTCGGTCAGATTATACCCAGCTCATAATGAGTAACTCAGGTCTTATGGTAATCTAGTATCCAATGGGCGATGGGCAAGCATTCTATTTCCACTAAGGCTCAGTAGCAGGCCAAGAGCTGTTTTCCAAAAGTAGTTATGTACAGATGATCGAGAGCCTTGCTCCAAAATTCTAAAGGTTTCTACTGTAATTCATCTATGAGGGCCTAGTAAAGATAACTATAAACACCATCCCTGCCTGTCATTGACACTTCAGGTACAATTGGATGTACTGGATCAAATGGCCCCAGGGGCAGAGCAGCCTGCACAACAGCCTAGACCTGTTGCAGAGCCTTCTCTTGTTCTGGGCCTCATTGAAAATTCGCAGCTTTCCAAGCCACTGTAAACAGGCTAGATTAAAATATGAAGAATGTGTGCCTAGCCCCGCTAGGCATTGTGCCTCTTTTTTTGTTGTAAAGAGAACCAGATGCAACAATTTGTTTTTTTACCTTAGAATGAATAACTTTGCATGCTCCACACCAAGGGACTCCAAAAAACTTGACCGAGGTAGAAGGATCTTGAATTTTAGTTGGATTTATTTCCCACCCTGGCTCTCAAATTCTTTACTAACAAATCCAGAGTGGTTGATACCTCCTGCTTACCTGATCCACTCAGCATAATATCATCAATGGAATGGCCCAGTGTGATCTCTTGTGGGAGAGAAAGGCAATCAATATCCCTGCAAACTAAGTTGTGACACAGCGCTGGAAAGTTAATATAATCCTGAGATAGGGCAGTGAAAGTGTATTGCTAGTTTTTCCAGCTGAAAGCAAATTGTTTCTAGTTGGCCTTATGGATAGGTATGGAAAAGAAGGCATGTTCCAATTAATAGCTGCATAGTAAGTACCAGGAGACATGTTAATTTGCTCAAGCAAGGAAATGCATCTGGTATAGCAGCTGCAGTTAGAGCCACCACATGATTTACTTTATGGTAATTCACTGTCATTTTCCAAGACCCATCCATCCTCTACACAAGCCAAAGAGGACATTTAAGTGGGTATGTGGTGGAAGCCACCACCCCTGCATCCTTCACATCTTTGATGGTGGCACTAACTTCTGCAATCAATCCAGGGATGTGCTATTGCATTTAGTTCACTATTTTCTCAGCTAAACACAACTCTAATGGATTTCATTTAGCTTTCCAACCATAAAATCAATCACACTGCAGGTTAGGGAACCAATGTGAGGATTCTGCCAAGTACTAAATATATCTATCCCAATTATACATTCTAGAATGGGAAAAATAACTATAAGGTGGATTCAGGAACCTAGTAGATGCATTGTGAGTTGGGCTGTTGCTAAAATTCTCTTAATCACCTCACCTCCGTAGACCCCTACTCTTACTCAAGGGTCACAATGATGTTTTCAATCTCTTGGAATCAACATTAGTTCAAAGCCATTGTTTAGTAGTCCCTGAAATAGCTGATCATTTCCCTTCTCCAAATATACAATTACGCTGATAAAAGGCCTTAAATCCCTTTGGAAAAGGATGGGGAAAATATTAACCAATAAATTTTTGGCGGTACACCAGGTTCTGTCCTCAGGGGAACTGGCCATCCCTTCAATCAAGAAAACTCTTCAGGAATGCTGGAACATTAAATTAAGTGATAATAAATTATAAGTCATTGAATAAATAAATTAATTAATTAATTCACAGTTTCATAAATGTAATAAAGTAGTAAAGGAAAAGCTTTTTCAATAATACAATGATAACTAATAAATGTAGAAGAAACAACAGAATCAGAAAATTACATTTGAACATTGCAATAGTTAATTGTTGTGTCATCTTGAGTAAGAAATGCCCAAGTGATTGGCTTAGCATAATTCTGAGTGTGACTGAATGGATGGAAGACCTGCCCTGGATGTGAGTGGTGTCAACCAATAGACTTGTAACCTCAGTGAAATAAGAAAGGAAAGAAGGGCCGGGGAGGTGGCTCAGTGGATTAAAGCGCTTTCCTGGCAAGCGCAAGGGCCTGAGTTCAATCCCTGGTTCCGCTAAAAAAAGAAAGGAAAGAAGGAAGGCTAGCTTCTGCTTCCTTGCAGAGCTCCAGTCTTTGCCTTGGATATCAACCTCTGGCTTCTAGCAAAGGCCCTTCAGCTTCTGGAACTTACACAAGACTCCACAGAGAACTCCAGGCCTTTGACATTTTGACTATATCCTTTGAGTCTCTGGTGTGCAGACAGCTCTTCTGAATTTTTCTATACCTGACTTCAGGCAACCATTCTAATCTTAACTTGTAAATCTCTATCTATCTTATATGTCTATCTATCTGTCTGTCTGTCTGTCTATCTATCTATCTATCTATCTATCTATCATCTATATCATATACTAACTCTATTTCTATAGGAAGTACTGAATGACACAGATTTTGATACCAGGAATGGCTATAAATAAACAGAACTGTTGAAATACACAACAGTAGAAAAGCAGTGGCGGGGGAGATAGTTCAGTGGTCTAAGCACCTGTCTAGCAAACACAGTAGCACATGCTGTGCTGGCCCTGGAATCCTTGATGCATCGTGCTGGCTCCAAAACTTGGAATGGTGGCACATGCCTGTAATCCCAGTGCTGGGGAGGCTGAGACAGAAGGATCACTTCAAGTCTGAACTGTGTAGCAAGACTAGGTAACAACGAAAAAGAAAAGCAGCTAAGTAATTTGGGACTCATACATATATTTACAAATATATATGCAACTAAATTAAAATACTGTTTAGAGAGGAGTTATAATGCGATGAGAAAATACTTCTAAGCCAATGCTAAGTGAAATAAACAGATCATAAAATATTCCATGTTTGTTGAGACTTTTGGCATCCTTTGTCCTTATGTTTGACTTTTTTCTTTCTAAATAAAATTTTGCATAAAAATAAGACTGAAAGGTATCAAAATATTAGTGGTTGGATTAAGATTATGTGATTTTTGAGAGAGGAACTCCACAGCTTGGTCAATTTGGGACCTGGCAGACCAGAATTTCAACAGAGAGGCCCAGTTTTGGACCTGACAGAGTGGAACTTCAGCATAGAAGCTTGGTTTGGGACCCTGTGGTGGAAATCCCTGCATAGAAACGAGGTGCTAGACTCAATGAGCTAAACCAGGAGCAGAGTACCTAGCCAGCAGGCCACAGCAGGTTCACATCCATGGGCCACAGCAGGAAGACACTGAGCATAGCAGCCAGACCCAAGCCAGTGTTTGAGTTCCACAGATCCTGACCCAGTGAGCTGAGGCATACTGCTAAGCCCAGTGGGGCACAAACTTAGAACCAGATCTGTGGAAGCATCCACTCAAGACAGAGGTGGTGACAGGTAACTGAAGTGAACTAATCTGCCTGGAAAATTCCAAGTACATCGGGGGGGGGGGTGACCAGACAAAACTTAGGGGGACTAATTCAAATATATATTCCCAATTTAATATCTGCATAGCTATATGGCCATAATATTTGCTCTTCTGGTCCAATATACAAACCCATTAGCTATAAAAGTTTATTAATTGCTAAATTTCACTACCGATTATTAGCATTGCTAATTTTATTACTGTAAATAGCAAACCCATATCTTTGTTAACTACATGTTCTCTCTTGGGTAATAATACCAGAAGACACGTGGTAATAGCCTCACCAATGCCCTACACTGAAGGACAGAGGACAGTGCCAAACAGAAACTAATATCTCAGTCTCAATCAAGAGGGCAAAATCTTGGGACAAACATGAAAAAAGAATCTCTGACACAGAAAAGATAGCTAAAGCACAGAGTCTTTACAGAGAGGTTCTGATCACAGCAGTACAGCTAACTACTGCCAAATTTTCACAAAATTACACAGAAATTAACGAGTTCTCTTTGAAATATAAATGACAAAAACAAGGAGCAAAATGCATTCTCAGGGCCCGAGCTTTCCCACAACAAATGCAGGAGACACTACATAGGAGAAATTGGAAGTCACACATCTGAAATCTCTGAAAAAATAGAGTTTGAATTTAAAAAAACAGCTGCAGAAGAATAAAGAGGAAATCAGATCAGATATAATCCCCCAAGTAAAAAAAATAAATAACTATAATGAAAGAATTTCTAGGAGCCGGGGAAAAGGCTCAGTGGAATAAGTGCTTCCCTGGGAAGTGCAAGGGCCTGAGTTCAATCCCAGCTTCTGAAAAAAAAAAAAAAAAAGAAATAAAGAAAAGAATTACTAAGCATTACTAAAAAAGACATTAATAAAAAATAAATAAAGGAGAACAGAAAAATGACAAAAAAAAAACTTCAATGAGCAATACAGAAAAGAAATAGTGGTGTGGGGGGGACTTCCATCTGCTCACCGTGCCCAAGACCCCTGTCTAGCGACACCCTGGGCCCTGTGTCAGACCTCCTATGGAACCTTGCAGCAGAACCCCCTGCAGAGAGGCTAGGAGCCAGACCTACCCAGTTAAACCAGGAGCTGAACATCTTAGCAGAGTAGTACAGCGAGTTCACCTCTACCAGCTACAGCAGGAAGAAGCTGAGCACAGCTTCTTCCAAGCCAGGCACATCAGGACAAATTCAAACTTCATAAATCATGACCCAAATTTTGGTAGGTGCTAAGGCAAAGGTTAGAGGATAGTGCTATACAAAACAACAAAGACAGGGAGCCCCAAGCCCACCAAGAACAAATACAGAAGACACT
>PVKA01011240.1:18972-61736 GCA_004027165.1 Ctenomys sociabilis
AAAAAAAAAAAAAAAAAAAAAAAAAAAAAAAAAAAAAAAAAAAAAAAAAAAAAAAAAAAAAAAAAAAAAAAAAAAAAAAAAAAAAAAAAAAAAAAAAAAAAAAAAAAAAAAAAAAAAAAAAAAAAAAAAAAAAAAAAAAAAACTGCAAAAAAGTATAGAGGAAATTAGATCAGAAATAACCTCTGAAATAAGAAAAGAAATCTCTAAGTTCATAGCATCTGAGGTAAAGAATAAGCTGCAGAAATATATAGAGGAAATCAGATCAGAACTAATCTCTGAAGTAAAAAAGAGAAAGGATATATAATGAAAGAAGTAATAACTGCTTCTGCTTCTAAAGAGAACATTGATAAAAAAAAATTAGAGCAGTATAGAAAAATGATGGAAGCCTTGAATGAGCAATATAGGAAAGAAATAAAACATATGAAGCAGAGTCAAAGAGATATAGAGGAGCTATTGCTCTTTGTTTCTGTTGTTGCTGTTCAGTTGCCATGAACTGCTGCTCTCTGCCATGTGCCCTTCTGTTTTGGAGCCAGCTGAATATGGACTGAAAATTCTAGTGACTTTCTCGGGCCGACAGACTCTGAATAGACCCAGAGCACAGGCCCAGCATGTTAGTGAGACCGCCCCAGCCTGCCGGTCACTGAAGCGACCTAGAGCCCAGGCATGGCATAGAAGCCTTTAGCAGAATTCCCACCCAGCTGACTCAGGAGCAGAACATCTTGCCAGAGTGACACAAAGGGTTCACCCACACGGCTGCAGCAGGAAGAACTGGAGCACAGCAGCCAGACCCAAGCCACACCCACCTGGAGGAGTCTGAACTTCCTAGATCCAGACCTGGTGCTAAGGAAATAACTCTATCTAGGCTCTACACCAAAGCTCAAAAGTCACTGGTAGATAAAATGACAAAAAGAAGGAGCAAAAAGTAGTCTCAGGCCCAGAGTCCACCCAGTACAAATGCAGAAGACACTAGCACTGAGGAAACTGGAAATCACACTGCTGAAATCTCTGAAATAATAGCGTTGGAAATAAAGAAACAACTGCAGAAAGGTATAGAAGGAATCAGATCAGAAATAATTTCTGAAGTAAAAAGAAAAAAAGCAGTGATAACTATAATCAAAGAACTACTAAGTGTTTCTAAAGAATACACTGATAAAAAATAGAGCAGAATATAAAAATGATGGAACCCCTGAATAAGAAATATAGAAAAGAAATAGAATGTATGAAACAGATTCAAAGTGATACACAGGAAACTGACACCTCAATCACAAGCTGACAAATCTATTTCAGTGAAACTGAAAATAGACTCTCTAACCTTAAAGATACCATTGCAGCTAGTGAAAAAGTAAGATCTCTTTAAAACAACTAGGATGCAGGAAAAAATAATTCAATGCCTGCAAGATGATGCAAAGATGAACAATGTGAACTAATAGGCGTCAGTGAGAAGGAAGGAGTCAATACAAATGATACAAAAAGAATATGGACAGAAATGAGACTATTTACAGTAATAAAATTAGTCTCAGGGCCTGAGACTACTTCCCAAATATGGGCCAACAATCTGACATTCAGTAACCAAAGCATATAGAATTCCAAATAACATCAGCCCAAGAAAAACACACCCAGACCTATAATCATCAAGATCCCAGAAATTCAGCACAGGAACAATATACTAAAAGCCACTAAAGGAAAGAAACAGATCAAGTTTAAAGGAAAACCCATCAGAATAATGGCAGATTTCTCTTCACAAGCCATCAAGGCAAGAAGAGCATGGAACAAAGTACTTCAAGTCTTGCAAGAAAACAAATTCCAACCCATACTGATAGACCCTGCAAAACTTTCTTTCAAGTATAATGGAGAGGGAAAATACTTCCATGACAAAGAACAACTAAAGAATTTCATGATGACAAAGCCAAGCCTACACAGACTACTAAATGATGTTCTAGAGAGAGAGCAAAATGATCACAACTCCATGAATGAAAATGGGAAGAACCCACCAAATAGGGCAAACAAACACAGGAGAATAAGAGGTATACAATAGTAGTCTTTCAGTTACTTTGTGTACAACAGCAAAATAGTTCCATCAGCACACTCTACAAATGGACTTCTCTTGTACCCTATGGGTCATAATTCCATATAGGATTACAGGGTGCATTTCAAGAAAATAGCTGTACTTCAGTCCCACAAGTGACACCTGGCCACCAGTAAGTGTCACGGTCATTATCCATGTCCACAACACACTAGAACTTTGAGTTATATCCTATCCCCAAACTGTCAGAAGTGATAACCATTTATTTGCCATTCCAGCATTTATCTTGTTTTATTCTTAGTATTTCTTTACTATCATGAAAACTTTTCTTAGTTCAATTGTTTTGAAACATTTAATTTTTAATCAATTAGTATTTAATTTTCTTAATATTGCTTAATCTAATTTTTGTTTTAAGATTTATACTGTATCTTTGAATTGCAATTTATCTAAAAGACCATATGTCTTTGCCTAGTATTAGAAACTTTAAAAGGTATATTTCTATTTTCTGTTGACTTTATATTACTTCTTCCCTGTCCTTTATACACACATACACACACATATTACTTCTTCCTTGTCTTTCATACACACACATATATATGAAAAAAATACATGTATTGGTACTGTTTCATAGAAATCTTCAATGACCTTCTAAATAAGGGTTCATCTAATATATTTTATATAGTCCTGCATAGCTATCACTTTGAGAGCTCTTTATTGTTCATCCAGGAGCATACTGCAACTTCTCTTGCCTTTTGAATTATACTCTTTGTTGTTTCCTGCATGCTATGTCTGGAGGTATTAAAATATTTCAAGCTTGTATAAGTAGAAAATATTTTACTTTTTGTTTTCAAAGCTATGCTTGCTAAGTGTAAAATTCAGAGGATAGACCTACTTTTTTCTTTCAGTCCTTTAATTAGTCTAGTTTCTTACATACATGGTCTTTTTTTTTTTCTAATGTGTAATAAGATGCTATTTAATTTGGTTCTTCCATAGCTAATATTTTTATGTATATTCTTTAATCATTTTTTTCTTACAATAAGTTTTGGACAATTTCATTTTTGTGTATCTTGATATGATTTTATTTAAATTTCTTGTACAAAAGGTTCATTTTTCTTGAAAATGTGGTATTTTAAGTCAAACTAAATTCGGAAATTTTAAATTGTTAAATATTTATTGCCTATTCCTTTCTACTTTGAGAATTCTAATTATATGAATATAAAAAAGGAGCGGTTAATGCTTACAATTTTTGTTTATACTGACTTCTTTCTCTCTTGAATTTCTTATAACGTCTTAGCCATTGTTTTTTTAAAACAAAACTTATACATTTTTATCTGGTAATCTGAAAAACTAATTTGTACATAGCATCATGTAATGCAGCAACCATTGTTGGATTCCTATTACTTTGTTTAGTGCAATCTTGTATCATGTATAATGGTGTTTCCTTCTGTCACTATTTTGTGTTCTTTAAAAATAATAATAAAAGTACAAAGTTAAAAAAAGAGATATAGAGGAACTTAAAATCTCAATCACAAGCTTGAAAAACTGTTTGAATAAAAGTGAAAATAGAATTTCAGATCTTGAAGACACCATCACAGCTAGTGAAAAGGTAAGAAAAGATCTCTTAAAAACAACTAGGATGCAGGAAAAAATTCAACATCTGCAAGAGGATGCAAAGATGAACAACATAAGACTAATGAGAAAGGAGTCAATACAAAAGATATAAAAAGAATATGGACAGAAGTAATAGCCAAAAGCTTCCCAGGTATGAGGAATCAATCTGACATTCAGTAACCGAATAGAACTCCAAATAACATCAGCCCAAGAAAAATACACCCAGAAGTATAATCCTCAAGATCCCAGAAATGCAGCACAAGAATATACTAAAAGCTGTTAGAGAAAAGAAACATCACATTAAAGGAAAACTCATCAATAATGGTAGACTTCTCTTCACAACCCATGAAGGCAAGAAGAGCATGGTGCAGAGTACTTCAGCTCCTCTGTGAAAACAAATTCCAGCCCAGACTACTATACCCTGCAAAACTCACTAAGTTTGATGGAGAAATGAAATACTTCCATGATAAAGAACAACTAAAGAGTTTCATGACGACCAAGCCAACCCTACACAGATTACCAAAAGATATTCTAGAGAGGGACCAAAATGACCAGAACTCCACAAATGAGAATAGAAACAATATACCAAATAGAGTAAACAATTAAACAGGAGAAAGGGGATAAACAACAGCAAGTAAATAACATGTCCATCAGAAGTCAATACATTTCAATTATAACCATCAATGTAAATGGACCAAATTCACCACTTAAAAGAAATAGACTGGCACAGTGAATTAGGAAGCAAAATCCAACAAAATGCTGTATACAAGAAACAAATTGAACTCAAAAAGAAACCCATAGACTGAAAGACAAAGGATGGAAACAATAGTACATGCTCCATAGCCTCAGAAAAACACAGGGGTAGCAGTCCTGTTCCCAGACAATCTGCACTTCAAATAATGAATGATCAAATGAAATAAAGAAGGCCACTATACGCTGGTTGGAGAAAAAATGTAAAAGGAAAAGATAACAGTCATAAATATGTATGCACTAAATACAGGACCACCAAACTATGTAGCACAAATTTTAATGGACATGAAAAATCTAATATCCAATACCACAGTCATAACAGAGGACCATAATATCCCCTTATCTCAAAATGAAAGATCAAGGAGACAAAAGATTAGCAAAGAGGGAGCAGAACTGAACCTGGCCTTTAAACAAATGGACTTAGTGGGCATATAGAGAATGTTCCACCCAACCACATCTGAATAAGCATTTTTTTCAGCTGCGCATGGAACATTCTCTAAAATAGGCCACATACTAATTCCTCAGTCATGCTTAAACATATGCAAGAAAGAAGAAATTATCCCATGCATTCTACCTGACCACAGTGCAATTAAACTGGAAATTAATGACAAAAGAAACCACAAAAAAACCTATAATATGGAAATTAAGTAACACCCTCCTCAGCAAACAGTGGATGACAAACAAAATTAAACAATATCTACAATCCAACAAAAATTCAAGCACAAATTACAAGAATTTGTGGTATGCAATAAAAGTAGTCCTCAGAGGGAATTTGTACCAGTGAAATCATTTGAATTTGTACATTAGGAAAATAAATATTCTAGTGTTGCACTTCAAACTTCTAGAAAAAGAAGAGCAAAGCAAGCACAAGTCCAAAGATGGGAGAAAATCAAATATTAGAACAGAAATTAATGCAACTGACACAAAAGAAATGATACAAAGAATTTATGAATCCAAAAGCCGGTTCTTTGAAAGATTAAATAAAATTGATAAACCCTTAGCTAACCTTATCAAAAAGAGGGGGGCTCAAATTAAAACAATATAGAAAGCAAAGGGTGAAATTACCACAGACCCTGTGTAAATTCAGAAGATTATCAATTGCTACTATGTGAATCTTTAATCTCACAGAATAGAAGACACAGAAGAAGTAGACAGATTCCTACAAAGGTGCACATTACCAAAACTGAATCAAAAAAATATGGCAACTCTCAATAACCCAATAACAGCCAATGAAATACGAAATGTAATACAAAGCCTGCCGACAAAGAAAAGTCCAGGTCCCGATGGATTCACAGCTGAATTCTACAAGAAATTTACAGAAGATATAAACCCTATACTCCTCAAATTCTTCAAAGAAATTAAAAAGGAAACAATCCTCCCAAAATCATTCCTGGAGGCAAGTTTAATATTGATACCAAAACCAGAGAAAGATTCAACAAAAAAGGAGAACTAAAGGCCAATGTCTCTCATAAACATTGATGAAAAATCCGCAGTGAAATCCTAGCAAATAGAATACAGCAAGTCATCAAGAAGACTATATAGCACAAACGGGCAGGATTCATCCAAGGGATACAAGGATGGCTGAAGATATGCAAATCTATACATAAAATACATTATATCAACAGAGCCAAATCCAATTACCACATGATCATCTCAATAGATGTCGAAAGGTTTTTTGACAAACTCCAGCACTCATTTATGATCAAAGCCCTACAGAAAATTGGAAGAGGTGGTCTCTTTCTCAAGCTGATAAAAACCATGTGTGACAAACCAATACCCAACATAATTTTAAATGGGGAAAAACTGAAATCTTTTACTTTCAAATCAGTTACAACACAAGGATGTCCTCTATCACCACTTCTATTCAATATAGTTCTAGAATCATTAGCTAGAGCCATTAAAGAGAGGTTAATAAAAGGAATAAGAATAGTTAAAGAATAAGTTAAATTATCATTATTTTCAGGTGACATGATACTCTGCTTGAAAGACCAAAAAATTCCACCAAGAAACTCCTAGAATTAATGAACAATTGGGTACCATGGCAAGTTATGAAGTCAATACCCAAAAATCAATAGCATTCCTCTAAACAGATAACAAACACACTGAGAGAGAAATTAGAGAAGCAATTCCCTTCACGATACCATCCAAAAAAAATTTAATATCTAGGAATTAATCTAACTAAGGAAGTAAAAGAGCTTTACAATGAATATTACAGTACTCTGAGGAAAGGAGATCAAAGAGGATTTCAGAAAATGGAACGATATTCATTGCTCTTGAACAATAGAAGCAACATTGTGAAAATGGCCATACTTCCAAATTTCTACACAGATTTAATGAAATACCTATCGAAATACTAACAATATATCTTACAGATCTAGAGAAAATAATCCTAAAATTTATTTGGAAACAGAGGAGACTTAGAATAGCAAAGGCAATATTGGAAAACAAAAGCAAGGCAGGAGGCCTCATAATCCCTGACTTAAAATTGTACTACAAAGTTACTATGATAAAATCAGCATGGTACTGCCAAAAAAGAAAAAAACAGCAGAGGACATGATACTTTACTTGGAAGACCCCAAAAATTCCACCAAGAAACTACTAGAACTGATAGGGAAATTCAGTAGCATAGCAGGATACAAAATCAATACGCAAAAGTCAATAGCATTCCTCTACAAAGATAACAAACAAACTGAAAGGGAAACAATAGAAACAATACCTTTCACAATAGCACCACGGAAAATGAAATACCTTGGGATTCATTTAACCAAGGAAGTCAAAGATCTTTTCACGGAAAATTACAACACCCTAAGAAAAGAGATTATAGAGGATTTCAGAAAAGGGAAAGACATTCCATGCTCCTGGATAGGAAGAACCAACATCGTGAAGATGGCCATAATTGCTGTACAGATTTAATGCAATCCCTATCAAACTGCCACCAACATACCTCCCAGACATAGAGAAATCAATCCTAAAATTTATTTGGAACCACAAACGACCTAGAATAGCAAAGGCGATCTTGGCCAATAAAGATAAGGCAGAAGGCATCACAATTCCTGATTTCAAATCATACTACAAAGCCACTGTGATAAAATCAACAAGGTATTGGCAACAAAATAGACCTGAGGATCAGTGGAATAGATTAGAAGATGCAGAGGCATCTATGTAAACACTCAGCCATCTTATCTTTGACAAAGGGGCTACACAAGCTCACTGGAAGAAATGTAGCCTCTTTAACAAATGGTGCTGGAAAACATGGCTTTCTACATGCCGAAAACTAAAACTTGACCCAGCTCTATCACCATGCACTAAGTTAAAGTCAAAATGGATTAAAGATCTAAACATTAAAACAGAAACACTCAATTTTCTGGAAGAGAAAGTAGGAGGAACTCTTGAAGACATAGGAGTAGATAAAGAGTTCATGAACAAACATATATTCGCATGGGAAGCACTTGAAAGAATCAACAACTGGGATCAACTCTTCTTAAGGAGCTTCTGCATGTCAAAAGAAATTGTCAACGGAGTGAAAAGACAACCCACAAACTTTGAAAAAATTCTAACTAATAAGCAATCAGACAGAGGTCTACTCTCTAGAATATATAAAGAACTAAGCTATAACAGGGTCCTCAAATTTAAAGACCCAATTCAGAAATGGGCATCTGAGATAAATACATAGTTCTCAGAGGACGAAATTAAAGAAGCAAATAAATATATGAAAAAATGCTCCACATCGCTAGCCATTCGTGAAATGCAAATAAAACCAACACTGAGATACTATCTCACTCCAGAAAGAATGGCTATCATAAGGAAATAAAGGAACAACAGATGTTGGAGATGTTGTGGAGAAAAAGGAACACTTCTCCACTGCTGATGGGAATGTAGACTGGTACAACCATTGTGGAGGTCAGTGTGGAGTCTCCTCAAAACAGTAGGACTAGAAATCCCATTCAAGCTGGCTATCCCCCTACTGGGAATTTTCCCAAAGGATCTGGATACCAAAATCCTGGAAACAACCAAGATGTCCATCACATGAGGAATAGTTGAAAAAGTTGTGGTATTTCTATACAATGGAGTATTACTCAGCTAGTAAGAATGATAAGCTTGAAGCATTTATACTGAAGTGGATGCCACTTGAAATATACTCATAAGTGAAATAAACCAGACACACATGTGTAAATATTGTATAGTCTCCCTAGTATAACAATCAAAAAGCACAAATACAAAAATAAATGTACAACAGCAACTAAAATCAATTGAGTCAGATAAGGCAAAGTGAATGGCATATGCCACAGGATACTAATCAGCTTTTCTTCTGGATGGTTAACAACCTAAATTCACAAGTCAGAGTTGGAGAAATAGAAGAGCCACAAGGCCAGCCAACATTTTGGCCCTAGGCTTTCAAGGTCAGCGAAGACTCAGGACATAGGAGAACCTGTACTGCAACATCATGAAACTCAGGTGAGCTCCAAATTTTCTAAACAAGGAGATTATGGAGCCACAGAGGAAAGAGATTGAAGTTCTATAGTGTGCCTGGGGAGAGTCACATGAAGAGAAAACTTTCTCTCAATCTCTCACAGAGAGCAAACTGGTCAAGCATTGGCCATGAGTCATCCACATGGATGACACAGACAAAGGATCTATAGAATAATGTACAGGACTACAAGATAAACCCTGAGAAGACTTCACCGACCACATAGGAAATATAAAGTTCATGTGTTGTATATAAGTCTTGCTCTATCTAGGTCTTAACCATTCAGCAGAAAAGTATAAAAATGAAGCCTACATCGCGGGGCCGTAATATTAAGCTGAGCTTTAAATGGCTATGGTCAACAACTTCTTTGAATAACTCACTATTGTTGTGGAATTCTGGACTGTGATGGATTGTGGTGTCGAGTTCAAGCACCTAAGTTAGTTGAATGACAATGGAGTGCCCACCTGTGACAGGTGTAGACAAAGGAAGGGGCATAGAAAGAAAAAATCATGATGTGTGTGTATAGACAGTACAGTTGGAATAGATAACGCTGTGCTTCTACATAATCCTAGGAGAGGTAAGATCTGCACTAATGGTGGTTGGACAGGATATTATGTCGGCTTCTAGTACTATAGTCACCCACTAGGAAAATAATTATTGAATTTTTGATATAATTCAGGTATAAAAAATAAGATAAGCAAGCAGCTACACTCTTAATTTACTGAGAAGAGACATCTGCTAAAATAATATCTGTAAATATAATATCATGTATGCACCTTGTACGATACCAAAACATTATGAAAACAGTTTGCAAAGTATTGATTTAATGAATCTGTCTTGCTAAGGTGTGTTGAAACTGTC
This sequence comes from Ctenomys sociabilis, assembly GCA_004027165.1. NCBI lineage: Eukaryota > Metazoa > Chordata > Mammalia > Rodentia > Ctenomyidae > Ctenomys > Ctenomys sociabilis. The sequence continues at coordinate 28,686 of PVKA01011240.1, forward strand.
TGATTGATATTTGTACTTCAATAAAATAAAAAATAAAATAATAAAAAAAGGAATGGTTGAAAAAATGTGCTATTTCTATATAATGGAGTATTATTCAGCTATTAAGAATGATAAGTTTGAAGCATTTATATTGAAGTGGATGCCACTTGAACATATACTCATAAGTGAAATAGACCAGGCACACATGTGTAAATATCGTATAATCTCCCTAGTACAACAAGCGAAAAGCACAAATACAAAAGGAAACGTACAACAGCAACTAAAATCAATTGAGTCAGATAAGGCAAAGTGAATGGCATATGCTGCAGGATACTAAGCAGCTTTTCTTCTGGATGGTTAACAACCTAAGTTCACAAGTCAGAGTTGGAGAAATAGAAGAGCCACAAGGCCAGCCAACATTTTGGCCCTAGGCTTTCAAGGTCAGCGAAGACTCAGGACATAGGAGAACCTGTACTGCAACATCATGAAACTCAGGTGAGCTCCAAATTTTCTGAACAAGGAGATTGTGGAGCCACAGAGGAAAGAGACTGAAGTTCTATAGTGTGCCTGGGGAGAGTCACATGAAGAGAAAACTTTCTTTCAATCTCTCACAGAGAGCAAAGTGGTCAAGCATTGGCCATGACTCATCCACATGGATGACACAGACAAAGGATCTACAGAATAATGTCCAGGACTACAAGATAAACCCTGAGAGGATTTCACTGACCACATGAGAAACATAAAGTACATGTGTTGGTATATAAGTCTTGCTCTATCTAGGTCTTAACCATGCAGCAGAAAAGAATAAAAATGAAGTATGCATCGCGGGGCCATAATATTAAGCTGAGCTTTAAATGGCTATGGTCAACAACTTCTTTGAATAACTCACTATTGTTATGGAATGCTGGACTGTGTTGGACTGTGTTGTCGAGTTCAAGCACCTAAGTTAGTTGAATGACAATGGAGTGCCCACCTTTGACAAGTGTAGACAAAGGAAGGGGTATAGAAAGAAAAAATCATGATGTGTGTGTATAGATAGTACAGTTGGGATAGATAACGCTGTGCTTCTACATAATCCTATGAGAGGCAAGATTTGCACTGATGGTGGTTGGACAGGATATTATGTCGGCTTCTAGTACTATGGTCACCCACTAGGAAAATAATTATTGAATTTTTGATATAATTCAGGTATGCAAAATAAGGTAAGTAAACAGCTACACTCTTAATTTACTGATAAGAGACATCGGCTATAATAATGTCTGTAAGTATAATGTCATGTATGCACCTTGTACGATGACAAAACAGTATGAAAACAGTTTGCAGTGTGTTAATTTATCGAATCTGTCTTGTTAAGGTGTGTTGAAACTGTCTGATTGATATTTGTACTTCAATAAAATTAAAAATAAAAGAAAAATACAAAAGAAAAAAATAAGAGATTTTATACACAAGTTCGGACTGCAATGATACAGCTATCTACTGTGTCACAAAACAGTATCACAGAAACAAAAAAAAAGGGTATATCTAAAATAGAAAATAACAAAAAGGAGTGAAATGAAATTACAAGGCCTGATCACACACACACACACACACACACACACACACACACACACGCAGGAGACACCAGTATAGAAGAAACTGAAAGTCACAGACATGATGTCTCTGTAATAATAGCAACTGAAATACAGAAACAACTGCAGAAGAGTATAGAGGAAATCAGATAAATATAATGTCACATGTAAAAAAAAAAAAAACAACAATAATGAAATATTTAGTTAGAGGTGTTTCTAAAGACATGGATAAAAAATAGACAAGAATATAAAAATGATTGAAATCTTCTATGACCAGTATGGACAAGAAATAGAACTCAAGAAGCAGATTAAAAGAGATATGCAAGAAATTAAAAGCCCTATTAAAAGTTGGCAAAACCATCTGAATAAAAATGAAAATAAAGTTTTAAACTTTGAGGATTGTAGCTTGTGAAGAGGTAACAAAAGATCTCTTAATTCAGAAAATGGAAAGATATTCCGTGCTCCCTGGATAGGAAAAACCAACATCATGAGGATGACCATACTCCCAAAATTGTTGTACAGATTTAATGCAATCCCCATCAAACTGCCACCAATATACCTCCCAGACTTAGAGAAATCATTCCTAAAATTTATTTGGAACCAGAAAAGACCTAGACTAGCAGAGGCATACCTGGCCAATAAAGACAAGGCAGGAGGCATCACAATTCCTGACTTGAAATTATACTACAAAGCCACTGTGATAAAATCAACATGGTCTTGGCAACGAAGTAGACCTGAGGTTCAAATGAATACATTAGAAGATGCAAAAGCATCTAGGAACACACTTAGCCATCTGATCTTAGACAAAGGGGCCAAACATACTCACTGGAAGAAAGATAGCCTCTACAACTAATGGCGCTGGAAAACCTGGCTTTCTCCATTCCAAAAACTAAAACTTGACCCAGCTCTATCATCATACACTAAGCTAAAGTCAAAATGGATTAAAGATCTAAACATTAAAACAGAAATACTCAATCTCCTGGAAGAGAAAGTAGGAGGAACTCTTGAAGACATAGGGGTAGGTAAACAGTTCATGAACAAACATGTATTCACACAGGAAACACTTAAAAGTATTAACAACTGAAATCAACTCTTCTTCACAAGTTTTGCACGTCAAAAGAAATTGTCAACAAAGTGAAAATCCAACCCACAAATTTTGAAAAAATCGTAACTAATAAGCAATCAGACAGAGGTCTACTGTCTAAAATATATAAAGAACTAAGATATATCAGGGCCCTCAAATTTACAGACCCAATCCAGAAATGGGCATCTGAGATGAATACACACTTCTCAGAGGACGAAATTAAAGAAGCAAATAGATATATGAAAAAATGCTCCACATCACTAGCCATCCGTGAAATGATAATTAAAACAACACTGAGATACCATCTCACTCCAGAAAGAATGGCTATCATAAGGAAATCAACCAACAACAAATGTTGGAGAGGTTGTGGGGAAAAGGGAAACCTTCTCCACTGCTGGTGGGAATGTAGACTGGTGAAATCATGGTGGAGATCAGTGTGGAGACTCCTAAAGAAACTAGGACTGGAAATCCCAAGTCAAGCTTCCCTACCCCCATCCTTGGGCCAATTCCTAGGCAGGCAACAGCAGGAGGCAGCCAAGCAGGGTCGCTGGACCAGAACACAGACTCCATTCACCAGGCTACCACGCTGCAGCTCCCTGACTCCCCTCTACAAAGGACACACCTACATGGCAGACTCTGCTAGCCTCATTTTGTGCTTTTCTGGGTTTATTGATGGCTTCATTTCCTGTTTCTCATTCCTGTGCTTTCTTTTCTTTTTTTAATTGTGGCATAATTGAGCACAAAAGACACACATCTTCAGTTACAGTCTGATGAATTTTTCCATATATATATACACCCATGTGAGCACCATTCAGAGAGAACATTTCCATTTTGTAAGGAGTGTCCTCCATACAATTTCCAATAATACTACACGCCCTCCACCCTGTCACAAATAGTAGTTGTGGATTCTCTCAGTACAGATCAGTTTTGCCTGTTGTTGAATTTCATATAAATGGCATTGTACACTGTTGTTATCTTTGAGATCTTGCCTCTTTCACTCAGTATGTTTTTGAGGCTTATCCATCTTCTATCTCTTCATTTTATGTATTTATTTGTTTGTTTGTTTAGCTGAATAGAATTCCATTGTACAGAAAGACCATGTATTGTTTGTACATTCAGCCATTTAGGAGCACTTGGATTGCTGCCAATTTGGAGCTGTTTTAATAAAGCTGTTATGAATGTGCTTATTCAAGTTTTTGTATAACACATGCACACTCCTATTTTATGGAAGAATCCATTTTTTTTTCTAGGGAAGACTGATGCAATTAGGTCTTGGTCTGACAGCTTCAAGAGCAACATGACATTGTGTGGTTGGCCTTATCTCCAGAGGCCCAGCTCATAGACAGAGGGTGGAAGGAGCTCCCTTGCTCTGCCCCAGTCAATTAAACTGTGTCATACTTCTTACAGTTCAGAGGCAACTTGGTCTGATGGCAATGAAATTTGATGGCAAAAGGACCTGTGATTGGGCTCAAGTTTTTATTTTTAATTAGAATTTTGTGTTTGGCTGTGGTGCTTCAAACCCTTGCCTAACAAGTCTGGTGTGAACAAACTGGTGGATCTGAACCGGGCTCTTCATGGATGACTCTGTCTTATGCATTCATCTGTCAGTTGCCCTATAGCAGGCACTCAGTTGGGATTTGTAGTAACAGCATAGGGTAAGGACTACCGATTGCTCCCTATAACTTGTACACCAAATTTCTTCTCTTTTGCAAAACCAGAGGTGCTAAAACAAGTACCCTGCAGGCACAGTGGTGACTGAATGTGTCCTCTGTCCTTCAGTTCTAGTCCTTATGGGGAACTCCACCTGACCTCTCACAGCAGAATTATTGCTGTGTGCCAAGAACTGCTCTTTTTATTTGTTCATTTGTTTTTGCTTGCATTTGCTCCTCACAAAAACCCTTGTATGTAAATATTAGATTCTTTTTGTGGCAAGATGAGGTTTACAGAAGATAAGGGGCTTAGTGAGCTTGGACTAAAATTTTTAAAATACCACAGATTGAATGGTTTATGGAACATAAATTCATTTTTTTCATAGCCCTGGAGGCTGAATGTCTAAAATTAGGATGTCAGCATGATTGGGTCCTGGTGAAGATCTTCCTTGTCGCTTGTAGAAGGCTATATTATTGTCATCCTTACAGTGTAGAGAGGAAGCAATCTCTCTGCTATCTCTTTTACATATGACCGTGAATCCCATTCATGTGGGCCCCACCCTCATCACTCCATCTAATTACTTCCCAAAGGCTGCTTCATCTTCAAATGCATCATATTAGGGGTTAAGACTTCAGTATACAAATTTTGGAGGACATAATTCAGTTCATAGCAGTAATTCGCCTGTGGACATATAACTAATAGGTGGTAGATTTGGAATTTGATCCTAGGTCTGATTTCCAGAGTCTATGGGTTTAACCACCATGGCTTAGATAATACTATGTCAGAATTTTTATTCATTCTCCTGTTTGCCACCTACTACCAGGATGGATCCCTGCCATAGGATGACACAGACAAATCTCCACAAAATAAGATTACAGAAGTGGCTACTAACTCAAATGTCCCATCAGAAACCATGCCTAAACCCATTGCTACATTTGTTCTTTTGCTTGCTTGTGATTTTCGAGGATTATGAATTCTAAATACAGCTAAAATCTATCCTTCTCTGAAGGTTTCTGTTGTTCATATGGCTCCAATAGCGCAATACTTATATTTACTATCCAGACGATACAATCAACTCTATGTTCACTATCTTATTCACTGTATGGGACATTTTGCTTTGTCGTATATTACTGTCCTTAACTTCGTTTCTCCAAGGACTGGACCACATAAATATATGAGATATGTAAATCATAATAAAAAGCACTTTATTTCAGTACGTTAGATAGCAAAATAAATTATATAGACACTAAATGGAGAGGTAGCCATTCATTCAATAGACAAACATTCATGAAGCATTTATCATGTACCACTAAATAAAGCCTTATATTGTGTGTGTTGGATATAATTGTAGGTCAAAATTATTATGTAAAACAGAAAGGCATTAAGTTGTGAAAGCACAGAGAAAGATAAGGCGAGAAATGTGGAAAGAGCACAGCCTGCAGAGATTTAAATGACACAATAGTGCACTAAAATTGTATTGTTACGGCCATAAGAATCATGGATAAAGGAGAAAAAAAGTAGGTTGATATAATGAATTCTGAGTTCTCTAAAAGGCAGACAAATCTTCATTCCACATGAAAGGCAAGATCTGAATTATGTTGATTTAATGATAATACAGGAGGGTGGAGAAGCGCAAGAAAGTGCTCAGTTGAAGTCCTTAGACCTACAGGAAGATAATGAAAGACCAATGATTATGTAAGATTTGGCTGCTTAAAGATGCTAACAACCCTGATCCCTATCTCACACCTTATACAAATACTCTAGAACAGTGGTGGCAAATCTATGACCCATGTGCCATAGCAGGCTGTTTATATCATTGAAAGCTCTAAACAGCTCACCATCATTGTTCTAAGGGATTGTAAAATTCAGTGTGGATAAAACAGTGAAGCTCTTTGGAATGTGTTATGCTTGTATCTGGATGTTCCCCAAAGCTTTATGCACGCATAGATGGAGATTTTAAGAGATAGCTAGATCTGTGGTGTGCGCTACTAGGAGAACTATTAAGGGCATATAAACTAAATGGATTTAGCATAGTTCTAGGCATGGATAATTGAAGCTCCACCTCAGTGTGGGTGATACCAGTCAATAGGATTAAAACCCATATGAATGTAACTGGAAAGAGGGAAGGCAAACTTGCTGCCTTCTGCATGCTATGCCATGTTTCTCCTCTGAGATGACTCTCTGTCATGCCACTCTGCCTTGGAGCCTGTTAACTATGGACTGAAACCTCTATAAACTGTGAGCCAGATGAACCTTTCCTCCTTTAACTTTGGGTGTTGGGTATTTGTCTCAGCAATAAGAAAAGTAAGGTAAGTGCCAGCCAGATAGCTCAGCAGACTAGAGTGCCTGTTTAGGCAGAGCGAAGTGGTGGGGTTCGATCCCCGGCTTGCCATGCTGGCCTCGCCCCCAGGCACGCTGAGACAGTGAGACAGTGACTGGGATTGGGTATGGTGGCACACGCCTGTAATCCCAGCATTTGGGAAGCTGAAAATAGGAGAATCACTATGATTCTGATCTACATAGTGAGACCCTATATACCCTGTAGATGCTGTAGTAAATACCGAGGAAGAGGAGGAGGAGGAGGAGGAACAGGAGGAGGAGGAGGAGGAGGAGGAGGAAGAAGAAGAAGGAGAAGGAGAAGGAGAAGGAGAAGGAGAATAGGAAGAAGAAGAAGGGGAGGAGGAGGAAGAAGAGAAAGAAGAAGAAGAAAAGTAAGATAAAACTAGAATATAAAAGAATATCTTCAGAGTATAGGATGGAGTTTTTAAAACAAGGCACAAAAAAAAAGTAATCTTATACCAAAAGATTGATACATTTGACCATTAAATTAAGGATTTTACTCATTGAACAACTCCATAAAGAGATATGTTACAGAGTGGATGAATATATTTGTAACACATTCATTGACCAAGGACTCACATGTAACATATGTAAAGAATACCTATATATAAGGGAGGAGAAAAAAACCACTCATGGCCAAAGCACTGAAATAACCACTTCAGAAAAACACACAGAAAAGAACATCTAAGTCTTTCTGTTAAAGAAGAATATAAATTAAAACCATGACATACTACTAGACACATATTGTTTTGGCAAACATGAAAGTCTGATGGTACTAAATGTTAGAGAGAAGGCTTAGCAAAGGTTAACTCTCATACACTTTTGATGGGTATACAAACTGCCAGCATCACTTTGGAGAAGAGCTTAGCATATTCTGGTAAAGAAAAAGATGCACATTGATTCAGAATATATTTGCACTACTTGTGATGCTTCCGAAGTGTTCAAATTTTTGATTCAAGCATTGTGTGTGTGTGTGTGTGTGTGTGTGTGTGTGTGTGTGTGTGTCTAATGAGAATTGAACCCAGATGCATGCCTTCTTGTTTTGAGCAAGTTTTGGTAGAAATGTACTTTACTCAAATTTTGTTTCCAGCTTCTGGACTCTTTTGATGAACTCATTCTATGTGAGGTTCAGGTTAGGTTGTTAAGGTAGAGGGAAAGTAAAACCCAAAGGAGTGGATGACAAAGGTGTCTCATCCTCACATTCTTCCCACAGTTGTTGAGGGCTATCATCTGCCTACTGGGGCCCAAAAGGAAGCCTCTGTTTCCAGGCCTGCTTACACTTCCCTAGACTCAGGCACAGGAAGGACACTGTCTAGTCTTTCAGCTCCTGTTGGCCTCCTGGAAGACTAAATCATCAAAATACAAAAAAGGGATCTAATGTCTAATCCTCTTTCTCCACCTTCAGATGTATGCCTTGGTGACCTGAGCTTTCACTAGTATCAATCTCATTCTAATCCTCTCTTTCAAGTTCTCCAAATCTGGTTTCAACTGTTTGGGCAGTCCAAGTAGGAAACTTTTGGAACCAATTTTTCCCAGGTAGGATTCTAACAAGACTCAAGGCTTTGTTTGCCCCTCTTAGTCCCAGAAGTAGACCAAATCTAGGTCTAATTTGTAACAATCACAGAATTCTAATTCCAGTGTATTTTTTTAAAAGAAACTATATCTTTATGTTCAAACTTGCCAAAATTAGCAAACAAATCAGACAGCAGGGCGGGCCAAATAGTTCAGTGGATTAAAGTTCCTGTAAGTAGGCACAAGATATGGGGGTTAGACCCCCAAGCCTGCTCTGCCAGCCTCGGCCCTGGGGTGTGCTGAGACAACAATTGAGATGAGAGTGGTGGTGTGCACCTGTAATCCCAGCACTTGGGAGGCTGTAAACAGGCAGATCACTAGAGTCCAAAGTAGTAGTGAGACCTTGAACACCCCATGGACCCTTCCCTAAAATACAAAAAAAAAAAAAAAAAAAAAAAAAAAAAAAAAAAAAAAAAAAAAAAAAAAAAAAAAGGACAGCAATAAAAGAAAAATATAAGCCAATGTCATTAATAATTAGAGAAGTAACTAATTAAATATTTCCAATTGAATTTGGTATCATATGAGAGAAATGTTAAACCTGTCAATTCATTTGCATTAGCAAGGTCTCTATACATAGCCCTAGGTCATCTGACTAATCTCTTATAAGGCTGCTTAAAGATTAGGTCTTGAGGTCATGTTTTTCACAGTAAGAGACTTTTTCCTCATCTCACTGAAGTGGATAGGGAAAAATGGACTTGACTGAAGTAACTTTGGAAAGCAATGCTTTAATTAGCTATTGCAAGACACAAAACTACAAAACAGCAGCTCTGAAATTACAGTATATGTAGTCTGTGAATAAATAAGTAAATAAGTTATAGATAATACCAGTCATGATAATATAGTAAGTAGTTACATATAAACAAATGAAGAAGGGCAAAAGCTAGAGTGAACTGGTAATATATTCAAGCAAGAGATGTAAGTATGAACTCTTTCATTTTATTCTTTCTAAAGTAAAGACCTGTTTGCTTTTGTTATAAGTGAAATGATTATGAAAATTTGGGAAGACAAGATATGATTCTAACTTTTTAGATCATTATCTTACATGTAATGTCAATGAGGCCATGCTTATTTTAATATATATGCAGATAGAAACAATTATGGATATGCGTGAAAACATGTGTTAATACATATTATTTCCTATTTTAGTTCTTTTGAAGGGTCTAAAAGCAATGTTATGCCAATGGCAATAAGAATGTCCATCATCCATATATTGGTTTCTAAAGCTATCTTTCAATAAAAGCAAACAGGCTTCCCAGCAGAAATAGCTCAACAGAGAGAAAATGCAAGATAATCCTACAGCATCTTGTGGTGCCAGAAAGTTAGAAAGTACTCAGAACAAACAATAAAACAAAAGAAAGGGGTCAGGAAGATAGCTCAGTAGAATAAGAGCTTGCCTGGTAAGCACAAGGGCCTGAGTTCAATCCCCAGCCCCCTTTCAAAATAAAAAGTAAGAAAAGAAAACAAACAATGGATGTGAATACATTTAAAGCACCTAGAATGATTTGAGCAACGAATAATAATAACATGGATTGTAGGCCCCCCAGTAAACATCCACAAGTCCATACTGACACAGATGATTAAAATAATAAACAATGGAAAAGGGATAAATATTCCTTCTAGAAGAATTCCTAGTAATAAAGATGTCATCCTCTGGAGATGGAGCTTAATTCCCTCCATTTGAGTGTATTCTAGTCTTAATTGACTTGTTTGTATTGAAGAAAGTACAGAGAGAGAAAATAATAACTTTGCAGTAGAAAAAACTGGAGATACCACCTTAACCAAATGATCAAAGACGAAATCACCAGTGATAGAATTATGTAACTATGTGCCCTGTAACATGGTAAAAAGAACACTATTCTTTTGTAGTATTTTTCCCTAAAACCCATAACTCAGGGCTGATCATGAGAAAACATCAGATGAACTCAACCTGAGAAACATTCTATAAAGTACCTGACCAGTACTCTTTAAACATATCTTTTAAATAAGTAATTTTAGTTTTGAAAGCTGAACAGTGTGATATTTTTGTGTCAACCTGACTGTGCCATGGGGCACAGACATCTGATTAAACATAATTCTAGGTGTGTCTAAGCTGTTATAGAGTGAGACTCACATTTTAATTGATGAACTTTGAATAAAGCAGATTAACCTGCATAGAAATGGGCCGCATCAATCAGATGAAGGTCTTGGTACCACAAAGGCTGCCCGCCCCTCAGCAGGATGGAATGCTGCAGCAGAACGCCTTTAGGCTCAGCGTTCAACTCTTCCCCAAGTGTCCAGCCTTCTGGCACACCATATCAGATTTTGCACTTATCAAGCTTCTATATTTGTATGGATCTATTTAAAATGGATCTATCCTTTAAAATGAATCTCTCTACATACACATATGCCCATTTACTCTCAAAGGAGAAACCTCCTGACAAAAATCACTGTAAGCTAAAAACACCATTAATCCAAAATGTATTAATAAACCTAATCTACCAAACAGGCTAACTTAGCAAAACAATGTGTTGCAGAATGTTGGTTAACATTGTCAACATGTGGCTGGCTGGGAGCTGTGGTTTACATCAGTTAGCCTAGGGAAAACTCAAAATTCAAAATTCCAAGTACAAATTCTACTGAAACAAATTCTGTGCAGAGCCCACCACTATTGTGGGCTGCTGCACTGTGTCAGAATGTTTTGCTGAATTCAAGTAACTATAGTATTTAAATGCCACTGGAATACCCATGTCTGACAGGACTAAATAAGAAAAGGGGATACAAAGGAAGAACCATTTTGTATTTGTGTGTACAGAATAGTTAGGATAGATATGCAGCTACTTTTGCTTGATTCTATGAGAAGAGAGATTTGTGGTAATAGTGTTTGGACAGGATAGCCTGTCTGCTTCCTATATTATGGATAACCACTAAGAAGATAACAATGTAAAATGTATTAATTATTGAAAATGTCCTAGTATTGTCAGCTTTGAACCTATCTCATTGATATTCGTCTCTCAATTTAAAAAAATTCTACTGAATACATATTGCTTTTGCAACATTCTAGAATAAAAAATATTCTGCCAGGCATGGTGGCACACACTTGTAATCCCAGCATGGGAGGGTAAAGCAGGAGGATTGCCATGAGTTCAAGTGCTATCTGGGCTACATAGTGATTTCAAGGCCAGCCTGAACTACATAGTAAGACCCTGTCTCAAAACAGAAAACTTCTAAGTTGAGCCATTGTAAGTTGGGGGCCATCTGCATGTCACAGCTCTGCAACCCTCACCATAATCAATTTTAGAATATTTTCATCAGTCCCAAAAGAAACCTTTACCTGTTACCCAATTCCCTTGTCCTCCCTCCCCCTGCCTGAGGCAACCAATAATTAACTTTCTATCCCTGTAGTGTTGCCTATTTTGGACTCTACATATAAACGAATCATACAATACATGGGATTTTTGTCACTGGCTTCTTTTATCTAGGATATTTTCATTTTAAAGAATACAAAATAGTGACAAAAAAAAAAAAGGATTAGAAATGATACAAGATTTCACTAAACAGAGTAATAGGAATTCAACAATGGTTGTTATATTACATGATGCTATCTTCAAATTAGTTGTTAGTGCAGGCTGGCACAACCATTATGAAAATCATTATGGAGATTCCTTCAAAAGCTAGGAGTGGAAGTCCCATTTAAGCCAGCTATTCCCCTCCTGGGTATTTGTCCAGAAGAACTAAAATCATCATACCACAGCGATAAATGTGCACTGATTTCAAGGTTCATCCATTTTCTGGGAAGGAAATTCTTTTGTAAGACCAAATACTGTTCAGTTGTATAAATTTATCTTTTAATCTATTCATCAGCTGATAGATATTTGGTTTTGTCTGGCTTTTTGCTGTTATGAATGATGTTTCTAGGAGTATTTGTTTAATTTCAAATGATTCAGGAAGGCACAGATACAGAGAAAGAGGCAGAAAAAGCAAATGCAGCAAATTGTAAGGAACTGGTGAATCTGAATAAAGATCCTTGTTATGTAATGTTTCTTTTTATTGCTAACAACTTTCTTCGTTCTGAAATCAACTCTGGAGCTCCAGTGGCGCAATCGGTTAGCGCGCGGTACTTATACTGAAATCAACTCTGCGTGGTATTAGTATAGCCACTGTAGCTGTTTTTGATTGTTTGCTGTGTGTGTGCATGTACGTGTGCGTGTGTGTGTGTGTGTGTGTGTGTGTGTAGAAGGAGAAGGCAAAGGGGCAGGAATGAAATTTTTTTTTTGTACCCAGCTCAGCCTATCCGGGGGCGGGACTAGTATGGCATGTGCTTTGCCTAAGCTTGCCTAAGCAGGCATTTTAGACTACTGAGCTACCTCCCCAGTCCACGAATGAATTTTGAAGGTCAAGAAAGGTGTGAACACAAGAAAGATATAACTTTTTCTTATCATTTCTATTTAGAGCCCCCATTCACTGACTGGCAGAAACTATCACAGTTGCTTTAGGGTTTAAATCCATTTCCACTGTTATATCTCAGTTCTGCAGGGGGCACCAAGTTTGGGGGAGTCACATTGCCAGTTGGAAGCATCTGCCTTATTCATTCTTGTCTCTTGGACCACACAGACTTGTCTTTCATGCTGGATACCACTCCTGTCATTTCATGGTCACACTTTTGGGTCCCCATCAATACTGCAAAAAGCTACACAAATATACTTCCTAGGTCTCTGTGTGTTGTGTTGCACGTGGGAAAACTCTGGAAAGCTGCTTTGGCCCTGTCTTTCTTGCCTTCGCCACCCCGTGTCACTGCTCTTCACACAACTACCCACTATCCCTGCATTTGGAGATACCAGAGTATGGTCTGGTGCAGGGCAGAAGAAATTCCCTTGCTCATTTTTAAAGATATAACTATCCAAATGTTTATGTACTTAACTATACAGTCCCCAAATACATGAAGTAAAACCTGATATAATATAAACAAAACACAGAGAAATTAATTTATTCTTACACATCAACAATCCTCTCTCTGTAATAAGTACAGTGTGTAGACAAAATCTGAAATGATATGAAACAGTGGCAAGGAACCTATGGCATGAATGTTACAGCAGGCTGTTTATGACATTGAAAGTTCTAAAAGGTTCACCATCACTGACAGAAAATCCAACTTGACCTAAATGATATTTATAGACTACTCCACTCAATAATAGTACAATAGGCATCAGAATGGGAAAACAAAGAGACTTAGAATACAGTGGACCAGTATATTCATTCATTTCTCAGTACATGTTGAACATTACCACATATGTGAGCATAATGCTGCAGTATATATTCTAGGGGCAATCCATTCTTGGATGTTGAATTTTCCCAACTTAATCTCATTTTAAAGTCTTTAACTGATTAGCAAACTATCCCCTAACATTCTTCAAAAAACTAAAACCATACATTACAACAGAAAATTAAGTAAATGATACATTTTAAGTTTCATATTTGCATTAAAGCAAAAAAAAACATAAATATGCTGTATCAGAGAATAAATCACCATCCTAAAAGAAAGCGTGAAAGCCATATGGTTATTTATAATTAAAAATTGGAAAATGAAAACCATATACACAGATTAAGATATCTTTGTTAGACTCATTATACTCCTAGATTTATTGAAATATAACTGACAAAAGTTTTATATATATAGCATGTTTTGATATATTTATATACTATGAACTCATTATAAAATCTTTCAGATATAGTTTTGTATATGTGTGATAGAAACATTTAGTATTTAATGTCTTAGAAAATTTCAAGTACACAATACAACATAGTATTATTAACTGCAGTCACTATGCTACACCTTAGGTCTCTAGAACTTACCCTGTATAAGTTAAAACTTCATGCCCTTTGACCAACATTTCCCCATAACACTCCTTTAACATCAGTGTGAAGTCTTAAAAATAAACCTGGATGTAGCAAGGGGTATAGTTCAATGGTACTGCACACTCTTAGCATACAAAAGACGTTGAATCCTCAGCACTGAAGAAAAAAAACACTACGTGATACAGGTTGAAGTTAGTTGTCAATATGAGGTTTGAAATGTAAGAAAGGGTAAATTAGTGAATATTTGTATTAAGCAGTAAAACCAAACAAACCACTCAACAAACTTTAAAATTGGACGAATATAGTTCCACATTAAAAACTCACACTTCTGCTTCCTGCAAGCATAGAGTAAAGGGACTTATTTATACCCTCTTGCCTTAAGTAAAAAACTGAACGAATAAAATTGTTTTAGATGCTGGAAAAATGACATCTTAAGACAATGATCACAGAGGAAAGGCAAATGAAATGACTTTTATGATTAGAGCTCATTGCTTGGAGAGTTTCTAGATCATAGTCCAGGCAGGAAGAGAAAAACCAAACCACACTCAGTTTTCTTGCATTAGAGCTCAAAGAGCCATAGTTAAGAATTCAAAGAGACCAACGAGAGAAACACTTCAAAAGGCAGAGAGCCAGAGGAAGAAGAAATGTATGGAACAATAGCTCTGGAAATTTCTATAAGATCCCTTTCAAGTCTTTAACTATAAAAACCAGGCTGGCTATGAACTAACTGCTCCAGATCAGGATGGTTAGAGGAGAGGGAAACCACTCAGAAAGATTAGAGGAAAGTATCCTTGGGACCAACTCAGTCGATAATAGTTACTGTTTCTCCCAAATGGATTGGAAAAACTTTATAAAGTCCATAGCATTAGGTACTCTGCATGGTTCTGCTCTAGTAATAAAACAAAATTAGAACTGAATTGAACATTGTTCTAGTCTCACCTAGTGAAGCTTACAAATAAGACCTAAAAGATTCTGTTTCTAAGTACCTGAAGTATACATCTTTGAACAATCCCAAAATAATAATATCCAGAACCCAGAAAGATAAAATTTACACTGTCATTAAGCAAAAAGTTATTAGGTATACAAAACAACAGGAAAATGTAACTTCTAATGAGAATCAAAATCACTCAAGATAAGCCTGGAAGCGACACACATGATAGAATAAACAAGAACTTTGGATTTTTAAACTACATTACATTTGTTCAAGAAAGAGGAAAGGAGAAAATGTGAAAGACATTTAAAAAGATCCAAAGCAAACGTATAAAGATAAAATTATGATGAAGCCTGAAATGTAAAGAACATGCTAGGTGGGATTAAAAACAAATAAGACAAGTTAAGTTTCGTGAAATTAAAAACATGATTGAAAAGCCTGAAAATGAAAAATATATTCTATGATTACACAGGAATTAAAAACCAGTTTAAAAAAACATTGAAAACCCCCAAATTTCGACATTAAATTGCACATTTCTAAATGATCCATTCGTCAAAGACATCAAAGACAAATTAAAAGGTATTTTGAAGTGAAGATGGAGTCATCATATCCCAATTTGTAGATGTCAGCATGTACAAGAAAAGGTTAATTCAGTAGGCACACATCGCCATAGATGATGAATTTCAAAAGCATTATGCCTGATGAAAGAAGTCAAATGCTAATAAGCACATTTTGTGTGCTTCCATTTATGTGAGGTTTCAGAATAGCACCACTAAGCCACAGGCACAGAAATGAAAAAATTGGTTGCCTCTGGAAGCAAAAGAAGGAAACAGAATGGAAAGTCATGAGAGAACACTTCTAGGGTGATGGAAATGCACCCTTCTTGGACTGGGGTGTACATGTATATGTTTGTCAAAATTCACAGAACAGTAGATGGAAGATCTGCTCAGTTTACCATGCATAACTGTGTAGCCCCAAAACATAAGGACAAGAAAAAGAAGGCAAGTAGATACTTCCACTCATTATTTTGTGCAAATCCAAAAGTGCTATAATATAGTCCGTTGTCAAGGCAGGGAGAGGTACATATAGGTGAATACATTTGTCAAATGTACTAGTGCAACACTACACAACTATGAAAGGCAATACTGACCAAAACTATGTCAAAACTTTTAGTGTGGTAAAGAAATTTCTTGGACTCTACCTAGAAGATACACTTTCACAAATACAACTTAGGCATAAGGTCATTGCAACATTATTTGAAACAGCAGAAGAGTGTAAACACCTTAAATGTCTGTTGTTAAGAAATGGTACATGGAGTACTGTGAATTTCTATATGCTAATTTTTAAGATATATCTGGGAAAAAATTAAGACCTCAACATACACAGCATGCTACATCATGTGTGTTTGTGTGTGTGTGTGTGTGTGTGTGTGTGTGTGTGAAAGGGGGAGGAGAATGGGGGAGAGGAGAAGGGGGCAGGTAGAGAGTCTACCTGTACAAATTTATTTTGGAGAAAAATGGAACTCTGAGTTAATGAGCTGGAAATGGCTACCTATAGTGAATGGGAAGAATCTGAACATGAAAGAGCAGGACTTGTCTGATAATACCTGTTTGTAATTTGAACCATGTAAATGTTATGTATTTTGAAAGTAAAATCAAAAGATAAAACCAAATTGACACAGACAAAAAAATAATGATGTTATTAGGATCCAAGACTGCATGTCCAAGGGAGAGAAAATTAATATAGATTTAAAAATCTGCAATATTAAATGTAAATTGAAAATATCATTATGAACTCAATTAAAAAAAACAATAGCTGCCTACAAAAGAATGATATTGCATAGCCATATAGACTTTGCAAAACGATCTGGATTTCTAAATATCTTTTTATACTAAAAGGCAATCAGGTTCTTTGAAAAATGACTGATTGTAAGGCAGAGCCAGGGAAACTATAAAGCGAGAAAGTGAATCTGAGAGGATTTATGCCGCAGAGCAACAAAACCTGATACATTTATGAGGGGTGTCTCAGAAGAAAACAGGGGCCAGCTTGACACAATCTGAGTGTGAGGAATGTCTGTGGCCACAAAACTGAAAACTCCAGGAATTCCTAGTAGCAATACTCAAAGAAAATTAACAGAAACTCTTCAAAACAAGGTATCAGTTAACATAGATGGAATGACAATTTGGAAATTAGCATTTTCAACCTTCAATTCATCCAGAAATGATCCACAGATTAAAATATGGGTATGTCCAGAACAGAATATTTTACATGGTGGCAAAATACAACACTGCACAATTTGCTTTCTCAGATAATGAAAAATGTACCTTGATGGTGGAAATATCTAGTAGTCACTGCCTCAACCAAATGATCAAATTGTATTCCAACAGTAGGATAATCTGACATAACATGCTTCCTGATAGACACAACATCATCATGAGAAATATCATGTAAGTGTAATGAATACTGTTATGCTTTGTATCTAGTTGTCCCCCCAAAGCCTCGTGTAGTCATGGGCTGGGGACTTCTAGAGTTTGTGATCAACTCATGATCCACTAGGATCATGAGTGATCCAAGGCTTAGATTATGGGTTTTAGTACTGCTGGGATTATGGGCGTGAGTACTTCCCCCAGCCTGGGGCAAAGAGCATGAATGTAATATAAGAGACAGAGAAAACTTTCTGTAGCCACTGCACTTTGTTGTTGCTGTTCTGCCACTATGAACTGTTGCTCTGCCTTGTGCCTCTCTGCCTTGGAGCCAGCTGAATATGGACTGAAACCTCCAGTAACCGTGAGCTAAAGAAACCTTTCCTTCCTTCATTTTGGGTGTTGGGCATTTGTCCCAGCAACGAGAGAAGAGTAACTAAGACAAATACCATCAGGAAACAACCACGCACAGTGAATGCAGGAGTTTTGGACTTAATTCCATAGAAACCAAGGAAAGGGTGCAGTGAATTAAGAGACTAAATAAAAATAAAGGTCTTGATTGGTCCCTGGCTCTTTAAAAAAATATCAAGAGATATATTTGGTGACAACTGAGGGCATCTTAATTAGAATTGGATAGTAAATTATATTGGAGGGCCAGCCAAATAGCTCAGCAGATTAAAGCACCTGCAAGCAGGTGCAGGGGCCAGAGGTTTCATCCCCAGACCTGCTGTGCCGGCCCCGCCCCCAAGGTGCACTGAGATGGCAATCCCAGCTCTTGGGAGGCTGTAAACAGACATATCACAATGAGTCCGATCTAGTAGTGAGACCCTGAACACCCTTCCCTAAAATACAAAAAAACATATATTGGAATTACTAATTCTGAGATGTCATATGTAGTGCCATTTTTAAAGATTCTGTTATTATTATAAAATGCATGCTGAGCATTTAGGGGCAAAGTGTCAAAAAGTTTACAATCAACTTTTTTGGGGCAGGTGGTACTAGGGATTGAACCCAGGGCCTCTGCACTGAGTTACACCCCCAGTCTATTTTAGCACTCAAGAGTTTTAATTTAATTGTACCAAAGGCAAAATTTAAATTAAGAGAACATTAAAGTATAGATGCATGAGTTGCAAAAGTTTAATATAGCAAAGACACTTTGTTATTTGATGCCTTTAATGTCAACATTTGAGGCAATTTACTTCTCAATCCAAGAACAATACATTTTAGACTGTCTGGAATTAAAAAACAACTGAGCATAAGTTTGCTGTTTTTAGAGCAGTTCTTGAAAATATCATATGAAAGGGTTCTCATTTCCTCATTTTAAATATAACTAAATAGAGGTGTTCTTAATGTCATTTTTAATACCTCAGCCTATTTTTAATATGCTATTTCAAGATACGGTCTTGCTTAGTCACTAAATTGTACAGAATATGATCAAATGTACAGAATGGGATCAAATTTACAATTGTTTGCCTCACCTTCTCAGTGTGCAAATTGGGATTACAGTCAACTTCTTAATGGTCCATTGACAGAAAATAAAAATGTATCTGCCTATAGAATGTGAAAGTGAAAGAAGCCAGAAAGGAATGAACACATCCAGTATATAAATCTCAAAAACAAGGAAAAGTAAATTGCAATGTTAGTGGGCCAAGGTGATAGCTATGTTTAGTGGAGGGAGAAATGCAGTGATAGGGAGGAGGGACAAGCAGCTTCTGGGGTCCTGGTAAAGTTCTGTTTCTCTACATGTCTGGTGGTTACATGGGTAATTACTTTATAATAACTCACAAAGCTATATTCTTATAATTTGTGTACTTTATGCATGTTGTTTAATGTAAAGTTTATAAAAATAAGAGTGATTAAAAAGGTTAAAAATTTAATAATTGAGCTGAACTGGGAGAGAAGAGGGAGTGAAAGGGTTAGACAAAAACAGGAAATGAAAGGGAGGCCTAAAAAGTTTATGGTCTCTACGGTTAACTAGCAGATTACCCATTGTTCACAGCCGGGTCCTCGGTGGGCTCTTCATGGGACTTTCAGCAGACTGACCTTTTCGGGAGAATAAGATGGAGACAGCCTTATAGATGGATTCTAATTTATGGACTATGATTCCCGTCTGATTTAAAATGATGTATGATGGGACATTTGCATAATGACCAATATTTTAATACACAGATAGAATCAAACAGTGGTAATCAGAGGTAGGGTAGGAAGGTAGGTCAAAGGAATACAAAGATACACAAAATAAACAAATCTAGAAATCTAATGTACAACATCACTAAAATTAACAAAATTGTATATTAAGATTCTGGCTGCTCATGTCACAAAAGTACTATGTGATAGTTGTTAATCTGCTTCATTACAGTGACCATTTTACTATCTATATGTATCATATCACATTGGAAGTCTCAAATATGCATAAGAGTTTTTTAAAAGACTTGGATACTGACTATCCTTTATTAGGCACACATTTCATGTGGAATGATCTGTAAAGTTTTATCCAACAAGTACATTTAATGAAAGATATTTAAATAAGATGTATCATTTTCTAAAGATAACATTCATATCTAGTTTCATTCTTCCAGAAGTATTATTCTAGCACAAAGTACAGCACTAAAGTTAAAGCTTAACTACAACTATAGTTCATTAAACAAGCTTTGAAGTCAGTTTTATTTGCTTTCTTCTCTTTTCTCTTTGCTATATACCTATTTTCAAGCTTTCATTGAAAACCCAAGGGCTGTGATTTTTCAATAAAGCCACTTACATGAGTAAAGGATGTGGCCACTGCATCCCAGCTGAACTGAGGACATTCTCTTCTCATACTTAAGTTCCCCAGAGTACAAAACGACTTGGAATAGAGTCAACCCCTTAGTGCCAACGTCTCAGCCACAGTGCTGGATGCCAGCAATAGTCAAATAGGGAACACAATGGTAGATGGACCTTTTGGAGTTTCTCAGCTCCTCTGAAATACTGGCACTGATTGCCGAGATGCTTGTTCATGCCATCAAGAGAACACATGCCACAATATTTCTTTAGTTAAGTTTCTATTGAGGGAGCCACTATGACTGTATAAGTCTGCATGGCCAAGATTTTGGCAATACAGCTGACATTTTGGATTCCTCCCTCAGGAACACCAAATCTGTGGGTACTCTGATATCTTCTTGTACATTGCTATTGCTCGGGACGACCTGCAGACTTAATATTCCCTGGGTGATGCAGATGGAGCAGCTTGTCATGGCCCCCTGCAGGGCAGCCACATCTGTGTCAGTGAGGTTCTTGCCCTGAGCTGTGGTGACTACATTGGCTCCAACAATTTGGAGATTAGGGTATTTCTCTTTGATGTACTTGACCATAATAACCTGGAACATGGAATTCCCCTAGAAAGAATCTAAGACCACTACATCCACATCACACTGGGCTAACAATGCAGTTTATCATGAATGCCATTGGCTGCCCACACAGCAGCTGCTTTTCAGAAGGTTTGGGGACCAATGTGTGATCCCAGTACTTTATCAGGTCTGCCTGGGCAATGGTAGCTACCAGCTCTTCATTTTCATTTACAGTGGGCAAGCTTCCCTTCTTGCTGTGCTGCAAAATTACTGGGATGCCTCTAGAGGCTATCATCAACTCTTTTTTTTCCTCGTCATGATCTCTCAAAAATCAGCCATCCTCTTTCCCCTTGAGAAAATCAGTATCCCTCAATGAGATGATGTCCACTAAGCAGCTCATCTGTGAAGAGGATACTGTAGAAGCCACACTGGGCCTTAGCCTCAAGAACACCCTATACACAATTCTTGTGGCTGAGAACCATAAGATACATGATGACTCCTTGCTCATATTTCATATATTTTGTTGGCTTGGAATTTAAGTGTACAGTTGTGTAGGGTAAAAGCAGTATCTTCTGTAAGCATCACTACAACAGTAATGATAGCCTCCGTGACCCTACTGGGTGAGGAAATCAATAGGGTCTTCAGTGTGATCTTGGTCAAAGAAATCAGGTCCCTTCTTCCCCCCCCCCCCCAGTCTGCAGTAGGGTCACTGTACTGATGAATAGGAGGCCATTTCCAGTTTTAAAGCTGCCACACCATGAATCAGTCACATGGCATGTAGGATGTGCCGCTACTTTTCAGGTAATTGGCCATGGCTAAAGCAGACCAGTAGTGCTACAGATTTTATCCCTGTGCCACACACCCTGTTGATGACAGAGTACAAGACAAGCAGCATACTTACAGCACAGTAGGTGCTGGCTGGGTGGGCTTCTCATTTTTAATAGGTACTGAAAATGGGTATGTTCACTGTTCCTTTATGTTAATCCTATCTTGAACCTATTTGAAGTTATCGCACACAAAGTAATGTAGTACACTAAGATAATTCTTTACGTTCCTTAGTCTATTGTTTCATATTAAAACATGTGAACTCCTTGGAGGTCAACTACATGGTGCCAAGTAGTTTTAAAACCCTGAGTAAACAGTGACTAACGTTGATACTTTATGATTTTTACTAATTCATTATATACGTCTTTACCCGAATTCATTATCTGCTTCAACTCCAATAAGTCATACTGCAACTAAATTCATGCATGCATTCAAAGACTGAAAAAATTACAGGAATATGATGTTGGGAGGAAAATCTCCCAAAAATGATCCTTCCAATACTAACTTAAACACCCAGGTCAGTCCCATTTTATGGCTGTTCATTAACCCAGCTATTAACAGTGCCCCTTTCAAACTCAAAGTGGTCCTAGTGTGGACTATAAAAGATATGGTCGACTTAATTATAAGTTATCAAATTTAAAGACATCTCGATCTTATTAAAGAAATATTCAAAGAAATATCCAAATAGCTCAGCAGATTAAAGTGCCTGCAAGAAGGCACAGGGACTGGGGTTTGAACCCTGGCCTGCCTTGCTGGCCCTACACTCAGGGCGTGCTTAGACAGCAACTGAGACTGGGTGTGGTGGAGTGTGCCTGCAATCCCAGCTCTTGGGAGACTGTAAACAGGCGGATCATTACAAGTGTGATCTAGTAGTGAGGTCCTGAACACCCTGTAGACCCTTCCCTAACATAAAAAAATAATAAAAATAAAAAATTCAAAATTAAAAGGTTCTTTGAATCTGTGGAATAAAAAATTAGCAGTATCTACTTTCTACAGGGGGAGGTAGGCAGATTTTAAGCTGGAATCACTTAATAGGAAATCTTGCACAAGCTGTATGATGTCCCTTTACTTTGGTTTACTCATCTGTAAAGGTGGTGATAAAAACAGCACTTAGTGAAGAATAGAAAAGTACTAAGCACCATCCTTTTCAAAAGTTCAGTACTATACATGATAGGTATCTCCAGAACACTAATTTTCACCTTTAACTGAAAAGTATGTCTACCTCTCAAAACTCCAGGAGGTATTTTAAGATACAAAACAACTGCTGCGCAAAATTTTTGAGGATAAATTGCCGATGTTCTTATTTACCAAAGACTAAGGGAACTTCAAATCTGAAATTCCCAGAAAAGCCAGATTCATCTCAAATTTAATGCATTTTCCCATTATAGTAACAAGGCTGTACTTCACTGAAGAAGCACTGGCAAATGGTACCAACAACCTTATGACAACTAAAAGGGATGTTCATAATCCTCACCTTTGCAGTAAAATACAGCTATTTTTTTTCAAAAGCTGTATATAGCCTAACAACTTAGGCTAATTTAAGCTACTTCTTTGCTTTATGCCTTTTGTGTGCAGACATTCCCTATCAGGTGCTTGCTTCACTTTTCTCCTCACTTCACAGTGCTTGTATGATCTTACTCGTTTTACGTTATCACCTCAGTTGAAATGGCCAGCCAGATACATGCTGCTGGTTCAGGTCATTCCTAATTCCAAAGCAATTTATCTGCTACTTCAACAAATGAAATGCCGCAAAAACATTTCATTACTTTTTCCTCATGTGTTATGTCCTATTCTGGTTGTAAGCATCCTCTTATCTACCTAGAGGACACGTAATGAATCTAGCGAATTTATCTTCCAAATTTGTGTCTTTATTTCCATTCTCACAGTATCCAAAAGCACAAACCTGAATCATCTTTCTTGGAGTTGTGTGTGTTAGAAATATGCTAGTAGTACAGTGGCACCTTAATTCACCAACTTTCCATGATTCTCATCCAATTCGGTTTGAAATCAGAAACACGGAAATTAGTTCATAAACGAAGCTACTGCTATAATGTAGCAGACAAATGCAATGATTAAGAGGGAGGCAGCAAGATCACTGCAAGTTCAAAGGTTCTTTTGTGTAAATTCAGGGGAAGGTTCAATATTAATTACAGAGTAAAATCTAACATGTCATAGCAGGACAGCTTTCCAACACTGGGTCCCTACTATCCCTCCAATTGCTAAGTGAAACAACTTGATGTTCTCAAATCTCCTTACTGTGAGTTATGATGCACTTCCTGCTAAAATCCAAGCCTCAACATCATTCACCCATTTTAGGTTTTGCAACATATATTTACACAAATTGCCCATCTTACATGTGTATATGGAATGTAGAAAGCAGGGATCACATTCATATTCAGCATAAAAGTGTAGACTAAATGAAAACACACATATGTACCTTTTCATAACTAGGCTCTATGAAGCAAATGCTCCACTAAGTTAAATTCTGTGATAATAAACCTCAGTTGGCCAGTAACTAGTATATTCTGAAGGACTGACCTGTCAATTTATTACTTTGGAAAAGTGAGTTGGATTTTATTATAAAATGTAGAAGCCAAAAATTTTTAATTAACTTAAATAACAGGTTAAGCAAGTTGAATTACTATACTGGTGCTAAGAGTTTCTGGTGTTAATGAGAAAAGAATATTATTTAGTTACCATTTCCTGGATCAGATCTGCCTTTGTATGCATCATGGGATTAGCTTCTTCCTCTGAACACAGTGTGTGCTGAGGCAAACTTGTTTCATTAATTTTGTGGATAATGTGCCTTAATGAGAATTACCTACATATTTTATAGAAATAAAAATCTGTATCATCTAAAACCTGACCCAAAAGTACTTAATATAGATAGCACTTTATGCCACCTAATTATACTTCAGAGAAATGATTTCTATTCCTATCCTTCCATCTATTCAAAGACTAAGCTTCTGAATAACTGCTATTCTTGCTATATAATCTAAATATGCATTATACAAAATTTCTCTTAAATGTCATAGTATACTCATCTTTATAATAAACTATTATAACAAAAACACAGAAGACACTGTGTCAAGTAGGAACCAGAATAAATTTAAAAATATTTAGGTACAACCTTACATTCTTATAATCCTTCCTTCTTGATGGCTGGCTTGCAACTTTTATCTACAAAAATCTTTGTCTTCAGTTCTTCTATGCTACATGACTTCTGGGTAGATTTTATGAGAAAATCATTTAGAAATGTTCATTTGATGGTTAAACATCCTGAGTAGCACTTTAGAGAAACACTCTTATTCCATAAAATAGATTTAGAATTATTTCCTTAAGAAATTATAAATAAATGAGGTTACTGCTAATAGATATTCAATATTTATCAAAATTACTAAATAAAACATTTATTTAGTTAAAACATGAATGTTTTCACCCTTCAAATTGTTTCTAGGAGAACACACACTCCAAAACTATGTAAAAGGGTACTTGGTTAATGCAATAGCATAGCATTCTACTACACGGGAATAAAAATTCTCTTTAGTCATATATTAAAAAGAAAAGAAACCTTCATTCACAATAGTGTCTATGTTTCTTCACTAATGCTTGCTGGAAAATTCATGAAAGAACTCTTATAAAATGAGATTATGTGCCAAATGCTTCAGATAATGGAGGAGGCAAATGTAAAGTGCTATTATTATAAAATGAAATACTATTGTTAAGTAGCAGTGATTTGACTGTTAATAAATCTTGCTATATTTTCCTGAGTGATATGGAATTTGAGACCCTCCCGTCCCATAAAATCATCCAAGCAGGAAAGCATGAAATTTCAAAACTGCCTACCATTAAAAAATAAGTCTCTCGATTTATTTGCATTCTAAAATAGAGCCCTTCATCCTGGAATTCCTTTCCATATAAAATGCTTCTAAAGTGATGTACAGGATTTATCAAGCTAATATAACATTTCCTTTAAAATCTTAAATTCAATTACTATTTGTTTTCTATTACACTATGTTTTGGCAGCAATTGTTTATTGGTCTGTCATTGCAGTAATTGCAACTTAACAATAAACCAGTCTGACATTTTAGGTCTTGAATATACATACCATATATATTTCTTTAAAAATAATCATACTTTTGTAAGCAATACTTTACAGTAGACACCTCAAAAATCTACCATAGATGTGAAACTTAAAACGAGAAAAATTTAAGTTCTCAATCTTTATACATATATCCAGATTTCTATATATATTATATATACATACATAAGTATATATAAAATATATATAATCAGATTTGAAAACTGAACAAAAACTGAGTACTGTACATAAATTCTTTTTAAAACTCAAAACAATAGAAAACTTTAAACATTAAACAATTTTAATAAAAGTTTCTGTACAATGCTAAGCAGTTTTATTTACACATAGAAAATGTAATAGGAGTAGTGTTTGAAATTACAGAACTCCTTAAAATTTCAATGGCAGGTAAATCTGGAAAAAATAACAGCATTCCATTCACAAATATTTTCAAGCAATAAATATGTATTTATAAATAGTGTAAATTTACATCAAGATTAGAAACAAAAATCACAAATCTGAAGTTTATTTCTTAGTCTATGTGCAATCCATTATCTTTGTGACTTGGCTGTTAATTTTTTAATGTTTTATTTAGGAACCAAAAGTGTAGCCATCATGGTTTCAAAACAAGACAGAAAAACATAAAAGCAGTAAAAAAGTTTCTTACCTAAATTTCACATTAAAAAAAAAAAAAAAAAAAAAAGTTGACCAAAGAAAGACTTAAAATTGCTAACTACCTTACAAAGAAATGACCAGCTAGGCTAGTATTTTTTCCAAGGAAAATTCTGAAGGGGAAAAATATGAAAACAAATTCATCAGCCCAGAAATAGAGAAATATAAAAGAGGTTGTCTTCAAGTCAGTAGTCTGTATTATGTTGCCAGTTTTGTCAGATATATACAAAACATGGAAATTATTATTTTTTTCTCTGAAGTTCAACTGATTAGCTTTGTGAGAGTCCTGGAGCAGGAGCGGTACTCTCCCCCACTCAGCTGGTTGATACTCCGCACTTAGAAGGTTGCATAGACACAGTTTTCAGCCAGCAGCCTTAGCAGATAGCTACAAAAACCAGTGGTGCACAACTGGGTTACTTCCTGAATAGCAGAAATGGTCTCATGTGTAAAGTCCATGGAACTATATCAAGATGAGGCGGATGGTAATGGAGGGGCCTGAAAATAAAATGTAGGTTATTTTGGCATACAAATTGCTAAGTGTTCCCTAATATATAGCTACAAATATAGTCTGTTTATGAAGTCAGAGGAAATAGCTCTCAAGAATAACCTGGTGCAATATAATTCAAAAGTATAACATTCTTTACCATTTCCCTCCCACCTGGTCACTTATCCTAAAAGTCTAACACCATTACTCGGTATATCAGCAGCTCTCTATACTTCATAAACTAGTCGAAAACTCTTGGAACATTATTTAGTTTACCATTTTGTTTTCTTTTTCAGATTGCTTTAAAAGGACTTTTAGAAAAATAATTTAGCAAATCAATTAGAATTTCACTAGTGATCACTTTCAGCATCTATCTCAAGTTAGTAACATATTCTGCTCAACATATTCCAGACAACTTTCGTCTTCAAACAGTTTTGAAGACCATTCAAGTGAAAATATCAGGAGCTAAATTTCAGTTTCTGTTCACATATGTGTGATGGCAAAGTATTGGAGGAAATCAACAATTCATAAATTATGACTGAGTTTCTTATTCATAACGCTATTGATCGGCTAGAATAAACATGCTTTTGCATCTGCTGTTTGAAATTAAAAACTCTGTGCAATGTACAAGTACACTTGAATTTCATAGTTATATAAGATACCAGGAAGTTAAGCTCCATCAAATATTCTCATGAAGTTAATACTTCTGGCAAGTTCAAAATTTAAAGAAAATACAAATAAAAGCAGAAGTATATTTAATTTTAAAATCACACTTATGATTCATTATGCAGGAATAACCTACATATACATTCTATCAACTGAGATCAAATGGTATAAAATATATGAGTGTTCTAAAGCAAATATCAAACTGTAGCTCTCTAACATTATTTTAGTTGGTCTCAAGAAAACTGAGAATGATACAGGCCTATTTCATATGAATAAATATTTGGAAGTGATAGAAGAGGAAATGGCATGAATACACCCTCATGCAGTATCTGACAAGCCAAGGGAAATATAAAGTGTTTTATTACCTACTACTTAGCAGGTGACAGAAGCAAACACTGTTGCCTCTCAACCTAGCTAACCATACTCACATGCTGAGTTTACTTACTAATGTAAATTGGTCATAGACTTGCATCAAGTCCTCCATTTTGTACTGTTCTAGCACCACAAAATTTTCCAGGTTTCCACTTGTTTTTCGTGCACAATCTTGGCAATGTACTATGTAGGTCTTTCGAGAATTACTCTCATTAGTGACAAATAGCAGGTCAAAAACCTCCACCTATTTTATAGAAAAGAAAAATGCATTCAAAGAGATGGTAATATTTACTATATACTGCTTTAGTACAATGATGGAATTGTACTTAAATGAAATTGTGAATAGTTATCTCTGGTTAAGAGTAGGCACCAAAGCCAGGTGTGATGGTACATGCCTGTAATCCCAGCACTGAGAAGGCTGAAACAGAGGAACTCACAAGATCCTCTTCAAGAGTTCAAGAACAGTCTGGGCTACAAAGTAAGTTCAAGGCAGCCTGAACTACATAGTGAAACCCTATCACACGTGCATGCATACGCATACACACACACACACACACACACACACACCCTACATACAAAGGCATTAAAGAAAAAACATGGATGTGCTTAAGAATTTTTTATGTTGCACTAAACCCAGACATGGTGCTCATGCATATTTAGTTGAGTGGCCTAAGGGAATAAGATACTCATGACAACCTCTGGCAAAGCCTAATTCGATTCTGACAAAGTTCACCTTATTTCTGTTTTAAGTCCAAAAATTAGCATTCCATTAAATGTGAGTGACCCTTGTTTTCCTTTTCTTTATAGATGACAGTACTCATCACAGGGTACTATTTATGGATGCTTGTCTTCCCTCACACACTGGGATCCTCACAGACTTTAATTTGAATTTCTAGAGGATATCAATATACAATGCTTAGCCAAACCTCAAAACATACTTGTAGCATGATATGATTTAACTATTTTAAAGATACAAAAAGGTAAGAAAAGTTTACTAACAAGTAACAGTGAATATTTAGCTATAAACTTAATTTTACAGAATAGTAAGTACAAACAAAAAGTACTAATGAGTTGGGTCTGGTAGACCATGAAAGTAATCTCAACACCTGGGAGGCTGAGGCAAGAGGACTTGAGTAAATTTAAGGTCAGCCTGGGCTATGTAGCGAGTTCAAGGTCAGGCTAAACTACAAGGGGAGACCCTGCCACCCCCCAAAAAAAGCCAAGTGAGTTGGCGCACGCCCGTTAATTCCAGCACTTGGGAGGCTGAGGCAGAGGAACATCATGAATTCTAGGCCAGGCTAGACTGCTTAATGAGAGCCAACTGCCCCCAAAACAACAAAAAATATAATTTATGAAAAAGCTCCTATCTTCAAAATAAAACAATTTTTTAAAAATAGCTCAGAATAAAAATTGATAATATTTTGTAAACAAAAATTAAAATGATGAATACTTTGTAAATAAGCAAAAAAAAAGAGAAAAAAGAATGAAAATATATTAATGAGTATCATCTGAATAGAGATCTTATTTTAGAAACAATACCTTTAGTCTTATACACAGCAACTGAATTGAGTGACAGTTTTGGTAAGGGTAAAGAACAGTTTTGTGGGGTAGGAATCAGTCCCAAATATAGCAAAACTTAAGACATTTATTCTTCTAAGGTATAAATACACCTATTTCCTAATGACTTACTTTGGCCAGTCATGCAACATTAAAATGGCCTAAGAATTAAATTTCAAATAAAGGCCAACACTACAATTGTAAAATTTTAAAGTTGGCTTAGCCTTAAATTTCTTCAATGACAGAAATTCTCATGAATTCCTCTTTAAGTCTCAGGATTATATCCCTATTACTATCAATGGGGAACAGCATGAACCTAGTGATCTGAGCTAGGAAATCTGTGAACATTCTTTAATCTGTCCCTTATTTCTGCTACTTAATGAGTTGTTTGGCTGGCTGTACCTTCTAACATTTTAGGAAAAATTCTTCTTCTTCAATGGGTTCTACACAACGCATAAGATCAGTGTAATAGTTCAACACTTCAGTTCTTTCCAACCAATTTTTTTCTCTGAACTACACATCTGTTATCTGCTTAAATGTTTTGATGGTTTCAGTGACTTCAAAATAAATGCCCAATTTCTTAAAAGCACTAAGGATCCCCTGCAAGCTGTACACCAGCCACATTGGACTACTCATCCTTTTCTTATTTTTTTTTAATTTTTATTTATTTATTTATTTATTTATTGGCAGAACCGGGGATTGAACTTAGACCCTTGCACTTGCCAGGGAAGTACTTATTCCACTGAGCCATCTCCCCGGCTCCCCTACTCATCCTTTTCTAAAAGTGTTTCGCTTCCCTACTTGCACACTCTTCCTAAAGCCCAGGAATCTACCTCTAATTCTCACCATTTTCTAGCCCACTGAAATCATAGTCATCCTTCAGGGACAGATATAAGGCTAAAATTTTTATGAGCTCTTACGAACGTTTAGATAATTTTATTCTTGGTGTTTTCATGACAATAAATCCAACATCCTTGTCTCACATATATTCTAATCAGTTGTTTATACTGGTCTTCTCCCAGGAGAATTTAAGTTCCTTCACGGTAGGAGAATCTTTTTTGTTCCTGTTCCTCTTATAACTCTTGGCTGCAGAAGACTGACAAATGTACTCTCAACTGCACCAGAGAAATGAATTATCCACATGGACAGACTTGAAGCAAACTATATCTATCTAGTTTACTGGCATCTGTCTATATCTAAATTGTTCCTTAAGCGCTTCCCTGGCAAGCACAAGGACCTGAGTTCAATCCCCGGTTCCACCAAAAAAAAAGAAAGCACTAAATTGTTCCTTAATCTAAATCCTCAGACTAAAACTTCTTGATGATTATCATGTATTAAAGATTTGCCAGCCCCTGTTCCACCCCAGACTGGCCCAGTGAGTATGTGGGATTTACCAAATAAATAAATAAATAAAGATTTAGCAGATAAATGACTGTATGGTACATAATTTTATGGCTGACAGCTAATAAAATACTACATCACATTAACTTTTAACAATACCCAATAAGAAAATAACTGAACACAGTTCCAATTACAGAAAAAAGTATTACATCTAAGTGTAAATATATTTTAAAAACAAACTAAAGAGAAATCAAAA
Organism: Ctenomys sociabilis; assembly: GCA_004027165.1. Lineage (NCBI taxonomy): Eukaryota > Metazoa > Chordata > Mammalia > Rodentia > Ctenomyidae > Ctenomys > Ctenomys sociabilis. The sequence continues at coordinate 59,639 of PVKA01011240.1, forward strand.
ATGGAAAGGGTAGACGCTTTTTACAAAAGAACTATGGATAAGAACAGGCCGTGGAGATAGCTCAGTGGCATAAGCACTTGCCTGGGAAGTATAAGGTCCCGAGTTTCAAAAAAAAAAGTTACTTACCTCACAAATGCTACAGTAGTGAGCTGGTTCTTCTTTAGTCCGCCCATGCCATATAATTTCTTTTCCTGCAGCAATGAGAGCTTCTCTCAATGTCTGGCATTGCTTCAGAGTTCTCAAAAGACAATACCTATTATAGGGAAAAAAAATTATTTGTGACCAGCAATTGAATATAAATTTTTTTTGTATAAAAGATACATGAATTAGAAAAACTGCCAAGAGGCAAAAAAGAAATAATGAAAAGAAAATTCTACTATCTATGACCTCATAATTTTTCTTTTTGTCAACTTCTCATATATTTTCAGATTTAAAAATGCAATTCCCAGTAGACCTGATAATAATGACAATATTAAATCATTAGAAATGACAATAAGTGGACTAAATATCAAACTATAAAGGACTTAATATATAAAAACAGACACACTGCTTAAGTATCAGTAATTTTGATCATTTGGGCAAGTTAGTTAACTTCTCTAGGAGTCAGTTTCTTCATCTTTCAGGTAAGGGATCTGAATTCCACATGTGGGAAGCTATGATTCTAGTGAGGCAGAAAAAAAGGCACGCTTTTTCTGTCAACACTCCTGAGACATTCAGCAAAACCATCTGTGTGGCTGCTTTTGAAACTCTCCAATCCGTACGTGCAAAATAATTTATGGATTTAGTCACTACAGAAAACCTAACTGATTTAACTACAGTGCTACAGAAGAAGACATTTATTTCTTCAATTAACTTGAATATAGTGGAATCCATTTATATTAACACAAGTAAACTTTTAAATTATATACCTTTCCTAAACTCACACTTGGAATGCAAGCAGAGTAAGCTCTTTGTGCTTTTTTAAAATAGTTTTTTTCATATCAAAATTATCGCTTTCTGAGACACTCTAGGCAACCCACCCCAGTCTGTCCTGCTCTGCAACTCCCTGGAGGACCTGCCCCCAAACATGCCCAGCAACTGAAAAGTTTTGTGACTCTTCTGGCCCCTGTTCCACCCCAGACCGGCCCGGTGAGTAAGTGGGAGAACTATCCGCTTCCTGGCGCACCTTCGGCAGCCAACGCAACCTGGAGACCCAGTACCTAAGACCTCCCAGCCAGCCAGACTTTCTGAAGACTATCTAGGCAATCCACCTCAGCCCATCCCACCCTGCAGCTTCCCAGAACCGCTGACCCCAAACACAACTAGTGAGAAATTTTGTGAATCTTCCGGTCCCTGATCAAACCCAGCACAGCCCAGTGAGAGTGCGGGAGAGCTACTGCGCTTCCTTGTGCTCCCTGGGCGAGGGACACAACAGACACAAACCACAGGCTCACAGTAGTGCCACAAGGGCTGCAGCAAAAAGAAACTGAACACAACAGCTAGATTCAGGCCAGGCATAACTGGATAATCTCAAACTTAATAGATTAGTACCTGACTCTCATTTACATGTTAAGATTATAGCTATAACAAAGCTCTACACCAAAGGTCAGAGGTCAGTTTTATATAAAATGACAAAGACAAGGAGCAAAATGCAATCTCAGGCCTCGAGACAACCAATAAGTGCAGAGGGCACTAGTTCAGTTGAAATGAATGAATTAACAGAGGCAGAAACAAAGAAAGAACACTAGAAAGGTATAGAGGAACTCAGGCCAGAATTAATGCCTGAAATAAAAAAAGAAATTTTTCAATACATAGCATCTGAAGTAATGAATCAAATCCAGAAACAAATGGTGGAAACCCAATGCCCACCCAGAACAAGAGCAGAGAATACTATTCCAGCTGAGACATATAAATTAACAGCATTGCAAGCAACGATACAACATCAGAAAGGTAAACAGGAGCAGAAATAATTTTTTTTTTTAAATTCCTTTATTTATTACAGTGTCTCGCTACACATCACGGATTCTTTTTTCGCGGGGGTGGGGTGTGAGCTCAGCCGGCCCTGCGGGGAGGGGCTGGCATGGCATGTGGTGCTGGGGCTCGAACCGCGGTCCCTGGG
>PVKA01011241.1:0-61615 GCA_004027165.1 Ctenomys sociabilis
TCATTGAAGTCTTCTCAGGGTTTATCTTGTAGTCCTGTACATTATTCTGTAGTTCCTTTGTCTGTGTCATCCATGTGGATGAGTCACGGCCAATGCTTGACCAGAATGCTCTCTGTGAGAGCCTGAGAAAAAGATTTCTCTTCATGTGACTCTCCCCAGGCACACTATAGAACTTCAATCTCTTTCCTCTGTGGCTCCCAGCCGGTTTGTTCTGAGCAGAAGTCCAGGAGCCTCTGTGGGAGCCCAGAGCAGGGAGTAGCCGCAGGAACCGCAGGAAAGGAAGGGAGTGGTGTAAGCGGGAGAAGGGAGAGGAGAGGCAGGCCAGACTAGAGTCCCACTAGCTGCCAGGGGAGGAGGGTGATTTGTGCTTCTGTTTTTTTGTATTTACTTTTGGTCTTGCATAACTTTTTTTTTCTCTTTTTTCTTGTTGTTTCTTTTCAAGTCTGTCCAATTTCCTGATAAGTTTCTGTTTTTGTTTGGTTGTTAGTGATTTTAAGAATTCAGCTGGATCTTCTTCACCCTCACTTGCAACATATTCCTGTGATGGATCATTTGCAGTCAAGTCTCTCCCCAGCACATTTCGCTTCAGGGCAAACCCACCTTTTCTCATCTCAGCTATTAGCCCTGAGGGGTGCATCGATAGCCCTGAGCCATCAACTTGCAGTGATTCCAGAAAGACCAAACAAGGCACACTCCCGATCTGTGTTGACATGACCCCATTTATGACATTTAATGCACCTAATATTTCGAAACTGAATTACAAAAGGCTGGTCTTGGATGTGCATATCATCTTTGGAATATTTTTCCTGTGGAGCCCACTTCTTCCACTTGATTTTGTATTCCATCTCTCCTTCTGTTTCTTCTTTCTCTTTCTTTTCTTTTTTAGCTCCTGGTGGGGACTCATATATGAAATTAAGACCATTCTTTACACATTCATGTCCCATAAGCAATCTGTTATCATATGATTCTTGTTCTTTGACATATTGCTGCATGAATTCTTCTTGTTTCTTCTTATCATATGCTATTTTCTGTTCTGCCATCCATACCTTCTTGATATTGGACTTAGAGGTGGGATGAGAGTCCTTTTGCACATGAAGTTGATGAAGTCTTGGCTCCCAGCTGGGTCTGTGAAAAGCATTTTTTTTTTCTATTTTTTATTCTCCTTAAAAAAATAAATAAAATAAAACAGTGAACAATTTCCAGCCTTTTTTCTTTTACTATATCAATTTTTAAAATTTTTAATCCCTTAAATTTATCTAATTTACAATAAAATTTTTCTCTATAGTATGTCTATGAGTTTTAGCAAATGCATAGATTTGTATAGCCACCATCAACATCAAGACATAAAGTGTTCTATCATCCTAAGACTCCTTGCTGCCACTTTGTAGTCAACACCCCTCATTTGTCAGCAAATGCTGATCTGTTCTTTGTCACTATAACTTTGCTGTCAAAGTGTCACTTAAGTGGAATTGCCTAGCATATACCCTTGTGAGTCTGGCTTCTCTCACTTGTCTAATACATTGCCTTTATACTGTTCAAAAAGCATCCTTGGTCCTCTTCTCTGTGACTTCCATATTTGCTCTTCACAAGTAGAGTGTAGGAGCATGGCTTCGTCCCAGGGATTCACCCTAGGATGAATCACCCTAGGATTCTTACCGTTCATAAATGCAACCACTGCAATGCACAGAAAGTCATATGGTATCTCATTTTTTGAAATGTGTTTTGAGTTTCCTTGATAGGTATAGTTGCATTTATGTTCACTGATGGGTATAGTTACATTTATGTTCATTGCCACTTTGTATTTTTACATTGGCCTATTGCATATCACCTTTTCCCATGGTAACATTAATTTTTAACTCAATAGGCTAAACTCACATCAGTAAATTTGTGTTGCAAATATGTTTCCCTGTTTCATTCTTAATCTATCAAGCCTTTCTCTCCTGATCCTTCTTTTGATGTTTTATTTTTTGCTTAGAAAGACCTTTCTTAAATACAGTTTAGAAATACTTTTATATATAATCTATTTAGTCTTAAAAACTTTCCTTTTTTATTTTTGTTCAACCATATATTCTCAAAGAGAAGCCTACTTATTTTTAAAGACTAATGTGCACAGTACTATTTCAGAAATAACTTTTCCTCATTCTGTCTGGATACATCACATTTATTATCCTTTCATTTCTTATGCATACTTGCTGTGTTGACCAAAAAGTTGAAAGTTCAAAGGAGATTCTAGATTATTATATATCTTATCCAACCCTAGACTTCACTAAGCATACTAGCAAGATCCTAACACACTTGTGAATTCTTTTTTTGAGGAGTCTGAGTCTATCAGACACAGCTTCCCAAAACTGTACCTTTGTCTGGCATGAGAATATATTTTGGTTTCAGAGTAACAGCTGAGTTCTGAACGGTTCACATGAACATGTTGTTCTAAAAAGATCCATTTTGATTTCAAAGTCCCCAGTTTTATATCTTTTGGTTAGACAGACAGAAAATGCTTACATGACTACTTCTCAGTCTTTGGCCCGCTATGCCCATAAATCCATAAACTGAAAGTTTATTTAGAATACACAGTCTAGACAGATCAAGTCTATGCTGCCAAAAAGCATTATTTTAGATAGGACTGTATGGGCTCTTTCCACTAGCAAATACCATTAGGATGTTTACAAGGGGGATCTGGTTGAGGTCATTTTCCCCCTAGTAGCAGAGTGAGAATCTCAAGGGTGCTGTTAATCATTTGCCTACCATGTGGATGTGGATTTACCAGTAAAAGGAAACAGCCATGATTGTCTTTTAGGTCTCCTCTAGCACCATGAATTGAATCTCTCTCTAATTAATTGCCATTTTATGGCACCACATTTTCATGCCAAGAATAAACAAAGAAATTAAGTTATCAAGCACGAGTTACTGGCTTCTTTTACATGCACCATCTTCTTTTTTTCTTACATAATTTTATGAAACTACTGTTGCAAAGGACTCCTTTTCCCATTCCAGGTGTTTTCCCCATGTGCAAACACTCCATTAATGTCACAATGATGGTCTTTTAAACCATACCAGGAAGATCATCCTAATTTTATTTATTTATTTATTTATTTATTTATTTATGTATTGGCAGAACCGGGGATTGAACTCAGGTCCTTGCGCTTGCCAGAGAAGCACTTATTCCACTGAGCTTTCTCCCTGGCCCCATCATCCCAATTTTAGAATAACTAGAGCATTGATAGTTCATATGTAAATGAAGATGCTTGTAGTAAAAAAAGATATATGCAGAAAAATACACCAGCCAACATAGAAAGTCTACATAAGTGTGAAAAGAACAAAATCTTTGCAACTCTAAATTATACAAGGGATTCTCCATTCTTTTCACTTCATATAAAAAGCATTAATATAAGTGTACATCAGAAAAATGCTTTGAAAATAATCCTCAATTTAGAGCCATAACTAGATTAATGACAAGAAATATTTCATAAAACATTACCCTCTGAAAATGAAAATGTAAATGTAAGGTTAATGTTAGGAAGCACTTCTGCTGGTTAAATATGACTATAGTAACTATAGTTTATGTTCATGAAGTTTATGTTATAGTAGAGGAAAAGAAAGGGCAAAGAAGTGGTAATAGTTCAGTGTGATAGATATCATCCTGGGGGGGAGGTGCGTGCCGGGGAGATGGCTCAATAGAATGAGTGCTTGCCTGGCAAGTGCAAGGGTCTGAGTTCAATCCCTGGTTCCAGAAAAAAAAAAAAAAGATATCATCCTAGGGACAAATATAAGGTGTGTTGGGATTTCATAGGCATGTCACTAATGTAGCTTAGGGTCATTGGAAAGTTTTCTAAAGACAGTGATGTAGCCATCTGAGATGAATTTTTTTTTAAAAAAAATTAGCTGGACATAATGGCACATGCCTATAATTCCAGCACTTAGAAGACTTGTCATGAGTTTGAGGCCAGCCCAGACGACATAATGAGTTTAAGAGATACTGTCTCAAAAACATTTAGATCTTATAATTATTAATTAGTACAAATTAATGAGGTTACTGTGATGTTTCCATTCCTGTATGTATCACGCCCATATCATCCAGGGTATAATGTGAAGTGAGTGGGGCCAAGAGGAAGCCTAAAGAGAAGGAAGAGCCAAAGGAATGTACACAGGGACAAAGAAACAGCACCTCAGAGGTCAGAGGACAATCATGCAAGGCAGCATCCCCAAAAATGAAAAAAGAAGAGGGTAAGAGTATGAGACTGTAATCTTCAATGAAATAAATCAGTCACTCGAGTTTGTATCACAGGGTTGTTCTTATCCGAGAAATCTGAAATATAAAGTTCAAAATAAAAGACAAATAATGGAAAGGAGAGCAAAAAATAGAAGGAGGAGAAGCAGAAGGGAGAAAAGGGGATTCAAAAATAATCGGAAGACAAACATGGAAAATTAGCTTTTGCAATTGGGAGGGGACTAAGAGCTAGAAGGAGTAGGGAGGGAGGGGAAAGGGACAGAAAAGAGTCTGAAGGTGCTACATTGCTAAGCCAACTCCTGTGGCATAAACCAGGTCATCACTTGAAAGGGAAAGAAACCTTTCAATGGGAAGAAAAAACTAAGATAAGGAAAGGACAAACAATAAAAAAGGGGGGAAGTATATATTTGGGTATATATGCATAATAATTTGGACAATTGTGTTGTTGATTTCTGCTGCTGGTGTTTTGAAAGAAGCAGTTAGTGCTTAACTTTTTTTTCTTTTCATTTTGAACGCTTTTCTTCCTCTTGAATTTCTTATAACTGCTTTGTTATTCTTTTGTTTTGTTTCTTTAAATGAATCTTACATGTTTATATCTGGTAATCTGAATAACTAATTTGAAGATAACATCCTGTACATTGTTGAATTCCTATTATTTTGTTTAGTGAAATCTTGTATCATTTCTAAAGTTTTTCTTTCCTATCACTATTTTGTACTCTTTAAAAATAAAAATTTAAAAAGTGGTCATCATATGCTGCAAACTCAGACTGATAAAAGAGAAACAAAAGAAAATATGAATGTGTCAGACGGATATAAGATAACTGAAAATTGTTCATTAAATTTAATAGCTGAGGTGCTTGAGATTTTGGAACAGGCTGTTTCAGGGGAAGAACCAGGGCAGTGGTTGAATAAAGACTGGGAGGTTAGAAAGACCAGGATCCTAAACTTCTTTGAAAGAACTTCATAAAGGAAAGAGCAGAGGTAGGCAGGTCTGGGAAGGACAAAGGGCTGAAGATTTTTTTTTCTTAAGAAGGGAGAAATTGTGGTGTATTTATTCCAACTTTCCTGAAGTTAAAATCATCAACCACAGAAGATTTTTTCTCTTACGATAAATGATAGACACACAGTGAATGAGCTGATGCACTATTCTAAGTGGAGGGTACATTCAGGTCCAGCGTGTGTGTACACCTGGGTGACTGCCACCTTCATCAAGCTATAGAAGGCTCTTAGTACCCATAAGAAAACCCCTCCTGTTTTCCCAGTCCACCACATGCCCAAGAAGTGAATAACCATTATGCTGATATCCATGATCAGAGATTAAATTTGCTAGATGTTAGGCTTCATGTAAATAAAGTCATTCAGTATATTTGTGAGATTCACTCATACATTGCATAAAGTAGGGCTTTTTAAAATTATGGTAGAACACTTCACACTGTGAATGTGCAACAATGTATCCCACTTTACTATTGAATGGCATTTCAGTTGTTTCCAGTTTGGGGCTATTATGTTAAAGTTGCTAAAATATATTGGCCAAATAGCTCAGTGGATTAAAGTGCTTGCAACAGGCTCAGGGGCCAAGGACTCAGGAGCCAGGGGTACGATCCCTGGGCCTGCCCTGTCAGCTCCTTCCCTGAGGCAAGCTGAGATGCAATTGAGACTGGGTGTGGTGGCTTGTGCCTGTAATCCCAGCTCTTGGGAGGCTGTAAACAGGTGGATCACTATAAATCAAATATAGTAGTGAGACATTAAACACCCTGTAGACCCTTCCATAAAATACAAAAAAAAAAAAGAAGAAAGAAAGAATGTTTTTCCAGTTCTCTTGGATAAATACCTAAGTATAAATGCATAGGAGTAACTGCTGGATTGTTGGGCAGTTACCTAGTTTGGTAAATGTAGTCAGTTTTCAAGGAGCAGTAATAATTGCATTGCCAAAAGCAACACATATAAATTTTTCTCACTAAAGCTTGGTATTATTTGTCTTTTTAATGTTAGCTTTGTGGTCAGCAGAGACATTTTGAAAGTCAGGTTTTCTGAGATTGTAAATCACAGCTTCTCTTTAGGTACTTAACCAAATTTCAAAGCTTTCTACCTTACATATTTCCCATCACTGACTGTGATGGGAATAAACAAAATTTAACATTAAAAATATTTGAGCCGGGCGTGGTGGCGCAGGCCTGTAATCCCAGCACTAGGGAGGCTGAGGCAGGAGGATTGTTGTGAGTTCGAGACCAGCCTGAGCTACAAAGTGAGCTTAAGGCCAGCCTGAACTGCACAGTGAGACCCTGTCTCAAAAAGACAAAAAAATAAATAAATAAATAAATAAAATAAAAATAAAAATATTTGAACACAATTCTAGATGTTTTATTAAAAACAAGTAGTTTAATTCTCCTCTACAGTTAGCTCAGTTAAAACATAATGACGAGGAAACTCCTATCAGAGTCTTACCCCTAATTATAAATGGGAAATATTACCAATATACTAGTAAGCATCAACCTGGGTTCTACAATGATGGAAGTTCCTCATTGGTACATCCGTTCCAATGTTATAGTTTTGTAAGAAATGAGCTCAGAGACAGCGTTAGGCTATTTCCTCTTCTCATTTTCAGTTTAATGAGCTATACTGGAATCTATCACTCTGTAATCAGAATTATAAGTGCTATTATTTTAAAGCATTTTAGTGCATCTTTTGAAGGAAATTAAAATAGAATAAGCTATTCATTTAAAGTTGAATATGGTTATTTTATATTGTGGTCCACGTTATTTCCCAGTTTTTGTTTGGTGTAATCTATATCTAAAGCATGACAAAAATAAATATATAACATATTCAGATAACATAATCTGACTTATTATTGTGTTGCATATTTATTTAAGTTCATATGGCATGAAAAATTGCTCATTAACATCATTACCTAATCATTTAATTCTCACATATATTCAAACTGTATTTTTATAGCCTTATTCACTCATTTTAGAAATATAGGTTAAACTACAGATTTAAGTATAAAATTTACAATTTAAAATAGGAAATAAGATAGACAGACAGATAGATAGATAGATGATAGACAGACAGACAGACAGACAGATAGACAGACAGACAGACAGACTAACCAGCAAAGGGCTTCTTAAAATGACACAGAAACCAGCAAGCACAAAAAATTTTGTCACATTTGTTTATACAATATTTTTAAATTTTTAAAACTAGGTTTAAAAACCTAGTGACACACCTCTTGCCTTAAAAAAATGTCCATTTCAGTGGGGAAAGGGCAAGGGGTTATTCCAAATTAAAAACAGATTGAAAGTGCACGGCTAGCTTAGTCGGTAGAACATGAAACTTAAAAACAGATTGAAAAACACATGTTATGACCCTTGATTAATTCTTGGTTTAATTTTTTTTCAATATATTTAAGGACAATTGGGAGCATTTGATAATATAATAAGGGTTAAGAATACTTTCTGTTTTAGTTAATTATACAATTCATTACATTTAACAATTTTATTGCTATATATTTATTAATTTAGAGATAAACGTAAGAAAAATATTTTCAACTATTTCAGAAATAAGTTAATAACTTATCTTTAACATTTTCACAAATTAGTAAAAATGATGAACAGGTGTAAAACAAACAAGTCATTGGAGTTTCAGTTCATGAGAAAAATGAGATCAGAAAATGTTCAAAGAAATGCCCTCTCACTGGTGATCAAAGAAATGCAATTTAAATTACCAAAGGATAATTGTACTGATGCTTTCTGCTCATCTACTGAAAGAAGCAGTTAATCCTTAATTTTTTTTCTCTCTTTTTTAATTTTTATAATTTTTGACCAATTTTTCATGGTCATCAATCTACCTGGTAACAACTAATTTGAAGACAATATTCAATATAACAATTGTTGAATTCCTATCATTTTGTTTAGTAAAATTCTGTATCATTTCTATTTTTTTGCTATGTTTTATTCTCTTTAAAAAATGAAAAAATTTATGTAATTCACATATTCTCAGAAATGGCTGGTAGAGGACATGATTTAGTTTAAATTTGACAGATTTAGCAAAGTATATCAAGAGTTCTTAAAACAGTCCTATTTTGAGTTCAGAAATTCCAATTAATAACAATCTATCCCAAGGGAAAAAATCATACATGTTACAAAGATCTGTCGATAAGTTTTTCCTGAAATGGATACTGTAAATATATTAATGTGGAAAAGTGCTCTCCATTCAGCACTGCTCAAAAAGCAGGTCACAAAATACTGTACTACTTATTAAATGATGCCATTGAGTCTAAAATTACGAATTTAGTGTATGATATAGTCATCTACAAAAACATCTGAAGATACAAAAGAAATTGCTGCTGTGTTGAATAATGGGTGGTTTTCTTTGTTACTTACTCTAAAGCTTTGTTTCAAAGATTCATTGTTGAAAATATAGTGACTTTTTTTGTTAAACTTAAAAGAGCATTTTGTTAGGCAACTTTGCTAGTCTGTTGAGAAGAATTTCTTTCACTTGCTTTTGCCATACAGAAAAGTGTTCAACATCACCTTTGTTGAAGTTTTTGCTATAGCTCTGATTTAAATCTGTATTTGAAATTATAAAGTACTTTTCTATGTATTATCTCCAGAAAGCTCTAGGAAAGCATTTGAAATAAATCTGATCATTTACTTCGCTAATTAAACAAAGAGAAAGTCATGGCAAGGAGCAGGCTCCTTTCTTTCTATTGGGAGAAAGATAGAATGAGTAGGGGTTCTTGACTTCCCTGTGAGATCCCAGGAGTTGTCTTCTAAGTAACCATCTATGAACGCATCATGTAACACAGCCTATCACGCTTGCCTTGCTTTCCTGAGGGTCTGACTCAGGAAACAGGTAGGACTGCACTGTTTTACTGAACATCACCTTAAGCAAACCTAAGATCGATTTTAAATGAATTTTAAAATAATTTTTATTATTTTTTCTATAGAATATATCATTATATTTAACATATTTTACTTTTCTATAGAAACAATTCCACACTAACTTGCAAAGATAACAGTGCAAAGATTACCATATCATTATATTCACCTGTTATATCAGTATTATTTTAATCATTTCCAATTAATTTGCATATATCATGGCCTTTATCTCTAAATATTTCAATATAAATTTCCTAAGACTAGAAACATTCTTCTACATATCACATGTAGTTACCAATTTTGTGAACATACATTACATAGTACTCATCCATTTTATTGTCCATCTTCCATATTTGTCACCTGACCCAATACTGTCCCTCGTAATATGTTTCCCCTTTCTAATAAGTATTATTCTGGCTTATACTGTCCTTGCTTCCATTAATCTAGGATTATTTCTACAAACTTTCTCTTCCTTTTTGACACTGACGTTTTTATAGCCCTCTGGGGTTTGCTTTGGTTTGATTTCATTTTGTTTCCTTTTTATGTTTCATTTTGATCCTAGGGAAGGGACCCAGGGCCTTCGTACTGAGCTATATCCCAGGCATGTTTTATTTGGAAATAGGGTCTCATTAAATTGATAAGTTACCTAGGTTTGGCTCAAACTTGAAGTCTTCTTGCTTTTAGCCTTCTGGAGTGCTAAAATTCTAAGCATGGGCTACCACACCTGGCTAGCCCTCCCTCTTTAATAAAGACCCTACTGAGGCTCACATAATAAAGTACTATAGTTTGGTTGCTTAAATAACATAAGTTAATTTTCACATAATTCAGGATCAGAATCCCAGCATGGCTGAGTTAAGGAAAAATGTTCCTTTCCAACATACCAATGGCCAGCTTCTCACTGTATCACACAGGAAGAACAAACATTCTGACCTCTCTCCCCTTTTTTTATTCTTCTGATACAGTGTCTTGTTACACAGTTCTAATTCATAGTGATTCCCTGTCTCAGGCTTCCAAGTGCTGGGATGACAGGCTTGTGCCACCTCAGACCAACACGGCATGCCTGGGCTTCCGAGGATGACACGGCATGCAGTACTGGGTATGGAACTCAGAACCTCATTCTTGCTAGGCAGACACTTGCCAGGTAAGTGATTATGCCACTGAGTTGTCTCCCCAGCCCTGGGCTCTCTTCTAATAAGGGTGTGAATACCCTCAGAAAAGGACCCAATTCTCGTGGCCTTAGCTAAACTTAACTACTTTTTTTTTTTCTTTTTCTGATGGAACTAGGGATTGAACTTAGTCCCCTGTGCTTGCAAGGCAAGCACTTATTCTACTGAGCTATCCTTCCAGCCCCTAATTACTTCCTCAAAGACATATCCAATCACCATCACACAAGGTGATTAGGACTCCCAACATATGAACTTGGAGGCCCTACAAGCACTTGGTCACAAATATTTTACTTCTGCCCTACCTGCAGTCATGTCCTTCTCTCATGCAAAATACATTTATTCCATATCACCTGTCCTAAAAGTTTTAACTTTTTGCAACATCAACTCTACATTCTCAAGTCCAAAATCTTGTATAAATATAATCTAAATCAGATATTGGGGAGACTCAATGCCCAACTCAGCTCAAGGAAAAATTGTTCTCTAGCTATGAGCCTGTGAAACCAAGCAAAGGATGTGCTCCCCAAACATCATGGTTGGTCAAGTACAGGACAGACTTGCACATTCTAAAAAGGAGAATTAGAAAAGGATGAAGTGACTATCAAGTCCAAAACTCAGCAAAGCAAATTCCATCAAATCTTAAGGATTTAGAGTCATCCTCTTTGGTTCAGTGCTCTGTCCTCCAGGCCCACTGGGGATTCTGTCTCCACGGCTCGGCCAAGTAGCTCTGCTTCCAAGGCTTCAGGCAAAAGCCATCTGGCCTGGAGAATCCAAGGCAGCAGGCCTGATACTCTCTGAATCACCTTCAGAGTCATTGCCCCTACTTCATGAAGTACAGCAAATGGGGCAAACAGCTTTTTCATTTGCTCTTTGCAAATGTGAGAAGTCCTACAGCCTTTTACCTTGGCCCATTTCTATCCATCTGTCCAAACTCGCAATGTTCCTATTTATATAATACCACAAGCTCATTATCAAGTGATAATTTAGCCACACCTTTGCTGTTGTCTGAACAGACTTTCATATGTTTTGCAATATAGGTAGACTAAAAATTTTCCAAGTCTTCACATTCTGGTTTCTTTTTACTTATCAATTCCTTCTTCACTTCATCTTTGCTTCCACATTTCACCATAAGTATTTGAATTTAATTGCTTGTGAGTTCTAAACTCCAAGAAACACTAAAACACAAATTAGTCAACTGCTTCATAAGTTTATAATGTGGTTCCAAACTATGTTCTTCATTTCCACATGAAACTTCACCAGATCACTCTTAATGTGCATCTTTATGGAATGCCTCTCAAATTCTTCCTGCCTCTATCATTACCAAAAGCCATTTTTACATTCAATACAGCAGTCTAGTTGGGCTAAGAAAATACCATAAAACAGGGAGTTTAAACAGCAAGATGCCGGGTATAGTCAAGGTCTGCTGCTGGCTTCCTGGCTTGTTGATGAGCATTTTTCCGACATGCCTTCATGTGGTAGTGAAAGAGAATAAAAGTTCTCTGTGTTTTGTTTTGTTTGTTTTAAATAAGATCACAAATCCCATCAGGCCAAAGCCCAACTTTCTTGACCTCATCTAATCCTTATCTAAAGGCCTCATCTTCGGCCAGCAAGATAGCTTAGTGAGCTAGAGTGCCTGCTTAGGCAAGCTTAGAAAAGCGCAAGGACCGTGGTTCAATCCCCGGCACCACATGCAACACCAGTCCCACCCAGGGTGGGCTGAACTAAGAAGAGTCTGGGCATAGTGGCACATGACTGCAATCCCAGTGCTAGGAAGACTGAAGGTAGGAGGATCAGCACAAATCCAAGCAGCGTGATGAGACCCTGCAACAACCAAATACATTAAAAACAAAAATAAAACAAAACAAAATAAAGCCCCCCTCCCCAAATAGGATAACAATAGAGGTAGAAATTCAACATATAAATAGGAAGACAGGAGGTACAAACACTCAGTACTATTATAGAATATCCCTTACTTTACAAAACAAAATGTGCCTTCTTCCACCAGCACAGTATTAAAATGGACAAAGATTATTCTCTATAGGAGTGTTCTACTTTTTAAGGAATTTTATAGGAGCTAAACTATATCAGTCCCACAGAAAGTGCTTCCATTCATTTTTAGACATCAAGTATTTAGAACACTTTTTTCAAACTCAACACTTGACTAATAAAACCAAAAGGATTTTTCCATGCAGCTTTTGATCTTTGTGAGGTCATGAAAATGTACTAAATTTTGTGTATTTTGTTAAATATTGTATCTTTCTAGTCTTTTCTTGTATGTTAAGCAGTTATTCACATTTAATTTAATTTATTATATGCTACCATTCTATTCTTTATAATTAATCTTAAATATTTCACTTTTTTTTAAATTTTAAGACATATTTAGGTGTTTCAATTAAGTATCACCTAGTTTATAAATGGTTTCATTATTTTTTCTTTTTTCTTTTTTTTTTTGGTACTAGGAATCAAACTCAGGACCTCATGCTTTCCAGGCAGGTCCTGTGCTACTGAGCTGTATCCCCATCCCATAAATGGTTTCCTTTAAAGTACCTTTTTCATCTGACATCCTCATAATAAGGCTAGCATTATAACGAGAATAGAACCAGTTTAGCTTTCCCTTTCCAGGCTTCAAGAATCTCTCCCTTCTCTCACCCCTGTTAAGGGCAGTAACAGCACCATGTGGCCAACCTTAAGCTCTTTGTGGTGCTTATTTGCCGCACACACCTTTGAGATCACTCTCTGGATAAACAGATGCTCCTAAGATCATCTACTTGTTTCCTGTTGATTCAAAGGACTCTCAAGACACTACATAACAGCTCTCATGGACTACCAAACATGTACGTTTAGTGAAAAGATCATCCAGGGGAAATGTGCCCCCGTTACAGAGAGATAACTATAATAGTTGTGTGATTTCATCAGAAATCATAACTATGAAGTCAATGCAGTCCTATAGAAATACATCTTAAGAATGTACAGGTAGAGCCAGGCATACTGGCAAGCACCTGTAATCCTAGCCCTTCAGACAGGAAGGTCACAGTGATTTCCAAGCCGCCAGAAGTATATAAACATTACTAAGTCTCAAAAAACTCCAAACAGAATCTACAGAGAGAGTCCTGTGAATATGATATCACAAGTGAAGTTAATAAAACATGTAAGAATCTACCTGATGCAAGTAGAAACATTCAGACACAAACAGCAAAATTTAACCCTCTAATACTTTTAGGAAATACTATTTCCTGAAAATGATTTAGAGAAACTGGTCTTTAAATCATTAATAGCATAATAAATGAACTGAAATTGAAGCAAAATAGAACCCAAGACACCAAGTGTATTCAAAACAAAATTCAGATTCCAGAAATGAACAAATGTGACCATTAGAATTAAAATCTAATGGCTGAATTGTATGTATCCCAAAGGAATATACTGTAAAAGGAATCTGAGAGAAATGTTCATACCAGAATACTGAAAACATATAGAAAATATACATGAGGAGTTGAGACATGAAGACTAGAAACAGAAGGTCCAACATATTTTTATTAAGAATTTCAGAAAAGACATGGAGAGTAGAATTGTACCACAGAACACAAAAGATAGTGGAAACTCTTTAAAGCAACAAGAGAAAAGAGTTTACTAAGGTAGTAAACTGAAAGTAAATTTCTCCATAACAAAAATAAAAGCTGGTAACAATGGAATGAAATGTTTAGCATCTACTCAGTAAATGAGCAACAATCTTTTGTATTCCTCTCATTTGTTTCCTTACAAACTAAATGAGCTCCTTGATTTTTTTTTTTTTTTTTTTTTTCAGAACCAGGGATTGAACTCAGACCCTTGAGCTTGCCAGGGAAGTGCTTATTCCACTGACCTATCTCCCTGGTCCCACAACACAATCTTGTGTTCACAACTTTGGTTTGGCCCCATGGTAAGTTATGATAGATTTGAAAGTACGGACCTCAACTAAAGATGCTTTAAGGCTGTGGAGATGGCTCAGTGGAATAAATGCTTCTCTGGTAAGCGCAAGGGCCTGAATTCAATCCCCTGTTCTGCCAAAATAAATAAATAAATAAATAAATAAAGATGTGTTAGCCTTCAAGCAAGAAACTAATCTAAAATACAACATTTTATAGCTTACTGAAAAGTACAGTGGGGAACATTTATACTGAAGATGCAGAGGATAAAAATAAATAAAAACAGTAGAAAAGACTACATAGACTACTTTGCTGGAATGTGTAGCAAAGATTTCAGATGAAAATAAACAAAAAGGCAGATGATTGAAGTAAACAAACACAAGGATAATATTCAACTTTGTTAATCATTGACAAGGCACATAATAAATATGAAATAGAATTTTATGGATTATAGATTAATAAACTATCAAGAAATGAAAACATCCAGTTTTGATAATTCTGTGGTAAAACTGGTATGCACATATTGCTAAGGGCATTTAAATTTAAATTTATGTAATTAAAACAAAATTCAGTGTCTTAGTTACAAATCCATTTTCAGTGCTTGGTAACCATGGAAAGCCACTGACTACCAGCTTGCTCAGCCTAGAAGAGTATTTGCATCATGAAAGTAAATTGTAGCAAACAGAGTTGCTGTACAGGAGGAACACATGAGTACAAGTGAAGAGTTATTGAATATGCACAGCTTCCATTCCTTTTGATGCTCCAGGTTATCCTTCAGTAGTGAGATCAACTAACCCTCCTGTGGATCATTCCAGATATTGTTCCAGCTCCTCTTAAACACTTGCTATTCTCATATTTTTATTTTTCTAACCTAATGGGTATGAGGTGACATCTCAGCAATTTAAATTTGCATTTTCCTGATTACTACATTTCCTGATGGTGAGTGTACAAAGATTTTACAGATCTATTAGCCCTTGATATTTTTGATTCTGTAAATTTCCTTTTTTTTCCTATCACTATGTTGAAATTATTTAGATTGGAAGAATGATTACAGTATAATAATAAATAAAACAAAAGCAAAATAAATAAATAACAAAAGCAATCCTCCCCTCTAAAAATTGGCCCACAGCAATTTTAATTCAGTAAGATGAAATATCCAGATGGTTAAAATTTGGAAAATTTATTATGATAGCCAAATAGATTAATCTGGTAGGATTTGGGGTAATTTACTTTTCTTGTAAGAATTACTTTAGTGCTGCTATAATACTATTTTCATCATTTTTAAAGGGTAAAAGAAGTATAATTTTTCTTGATGGTTTGAAAACTTGCTCTATGACTTCTTTGTTTTCTTCCTCTTGGCTCCATGTAGACTGAGTGATTGTTTTTCTTTCTCCCTATTATTTTTAATTTGACATTACTCCCTTCTGGTGGAACTTGGTGTGCTTGGCCCAAAAAGAAATGTGTGTGTGTGTGTGTGTGTGTGTGTGTGTGTGTGTGTGCACGCGCACATGCATGCCTGTGCACTTGTGTGTGGAAGCAGAACAGAATAGTGATACAAGAAAGGAAGACATTTCAGAATTTGTCTGTTTAATTAGATAACATGTTTAAACTGCAAAGGAGACAGTTACATAATTCATAGCAGAGACACATCACTAGAGATTTCACTTATTCAGTTCTAGAAATGGAGTTTAAGGACACATCAGTACTCAGACTTCTAAATAGTCATTTTGGAAAAGAAATTACATTTTTATCATGTGGATATCATTTGCACTGTTTGTACATACACACACACACACACTCACCACAGAGAAATTGTAGTGCAAAAATTGGACAAACACTAACTCATGCCCACCTAAATACTTAGGAAACAATGGACTATGTTCTGTAAGATGATTCAGTGAAGCATTATCAGCCAACAGGTGTAGATTTCCACTGACAAATGAAGTTAAGCTCCTACATGCACCCTAACATGTTTGCCCCCCAATGGTCCTTTAGTTTTGCCTCTATCAGCCAAATGTATTGGCTATTTTCCTCTCACTTCCTACCTGGACCAACTCTTCCAGTTCCCTGCTACTCTCTGCCAAAAGATGTTTCTCATTCCTAGTATGGGCCCTCTTTGCAGCGGGTCCAGAAAGCACAGTCTTGAACAAAAGAGAAGAGCTGTCTTCATACCTTTTCTCTGAGACTGCAGGCACAGCCCATGCTGCAACCTGACATCCTTCAAGCGATTTTCATCAGCTCTGAGGATACTGACTGTCTGTTATGGATCTCTGGAATTTTAGTAGAGAGTAGTAATGAATCTTTGTGTAGCCTCTGTCCTTCCCAGGTGCTTCCACATGAACGCTCCTGAAAGTGAAGCCTCTGAGTTGTATTGTCCTTGCCTTTGCCCATAACACTTCCATTTCCCAGTGATAGCACTGTATGGGGCTCTTGGTTCACCCAAGCACTGATTTGTAAAGTGGATATGACTGCTTTTGCTTTGCAACAGAATGTCTGTTCATAGAAAGATAAACGTGGCAAGAGTTCAAGGACAAGAAATGCAAGAACATCAAGATGAAGTGAAATATTAAAAACAAGATATTTTTTAAAAATTAGTATAAAACTTTGTGCAGTGAAAGCTGGAGTGTAAACCAAATAGGATTTGCAAGCTGACTGCACACTCCTCAGGAGGCTTTGCAGAATAGTCTGCCAAGAAACGCTTGGCTTCTCAGGGGTGCTTGTCATGTGGGATGTATATCACTGTGGTCCTGGAGCC
The DNA here is from genome assembly GCA_004027165.1 of Ctenomys sociabilis. Taxonomy (NCBI): domain Eukaryota; kingdom Metazoa; phylum Chordata; class Mammalia; order Rodentia; family Ctenomyidae; genus Ctenomys; species Ctenomys sociabilis. The sequence continues at coordinate 16,926 of PVKA01011241.1, forward strand.
ACCCAGGGTCTACCATCTGCTGAAGCTTGAGCTAAGGTGTGGTTTTGGATCTACTTCCTAAGACTTCTCTGATGTGTATACTGAGTGGAATCTGAAAACATTTTTCTCTCCATGTGTTCATTTGGAATGTGCTTAGGTGTTTACAGTAGCTACTCTTTGCTTCATGGAATCAGCCCTATGGGGGTAAGCTATGTATGATTTCCATTCATAGGGTCATTTGCTTTAAATAGCAACCTCACTACTGGTATGCTGGCATTATTGCCTGTTTCTCTTGTATGCTGGTATCATGGTGCTTTTAAATGTAGACATCTGTAGGCATACTATATTTCAGCCTAACTTTTACCTTACATTAATGGATAGAAAAATAAGTAAGAACAATACAGAGGAATAATGAAAGTCTGGGAAGAAAGAAGAGGAATGTAAGAAAAATAAGAAGAAGAGGGAGAGAACCTCTCATGGAAAAGGTGAAAGAAAGCAAAACAAACTTTCCATACACAATAATTGTGTCAGGCACTGAGACTCCTTCAAATAATTAAATTTTATTTGGATACTATGCTAAACCATTGACGTGTGTACATATTTGATATTTACAAGATCAAGCTTAGAGGAAGATTGTAAAAAAAAAATGATTTGTCAGTTGAAAAAACAGTGAAAAGCCTTCCTCAAACTGGTTAGACAAAAACCTGGAAAGACTCATTTGAGAGAATTGAATGGATAAAGATTTTCTGAGAGTAGTTGCGATGTTCCACACATTATTATTTCAGATTCTTGAGTTTTAATCTTTAGAAATAAAGCCATTTACATAAGAGCATTGGATCAGTTCTTTCAACTTATGCACATAGCTAAAACTATGAAATTCCTCTTTAGCACTGAAATTTAACCTGATCATACTCTGTATCTAGCTATATAAAATAAATTTATTTTGATGTATTCACCACAGACATGGTTATAATAAAAACCCTTTGGTTATCAAAGTGTGGGGCTAAATCAGTTGAGAACTTGATAAAAATCAAATTATCATGTCTCATACCATACCCATCAATTTCAAAACCCAGCATTCTAGTGGTTTAACAAACCCTCTAGTGATCCCAAAGTACAGTATGTTAAAGTCTGAGAACCTCCACGCTGAGCTGTGAACATCAAGTGACAAGTATAAGACAATCTGAAAACAATAGTATAACTTTGTATAACTATTTGCTTTTCTGATCTCTATTTCATGCATTAAAATATATCTAATATTAATATAGAGAATAAGGATCTTATTAATAAATCCTTATTGTATATTAGAAGCGCTTGTTTAATTATTTTATTGGTAGGGACGCATGATCTACGAAGTATGAAGGTCACTTTTTTAACATTTCAGAATTTATGCTGTGAAACTGAGCCATTAGCCACCAACAATGTCATACACTTGCATTAATGTATTTATCTCACTTCTAAAACACTTTACAGATAATGTGCGGTATGCAGTTCTCTTCTTTCATAGAGATCAATTACATCCCTGGTAAAGTGGCAAGAGGAGTCCTTTGCACTGCCTTCTAGACTCCAGCCTCTTCTCAGGGAAGAGAGAATAACAACGGCCCAGAGCAGGATCAATACCAACTTCCCACTGCCTCAGTGCATTAATGTTTGTGTGCACAGAAAAAGCTACAACTGCTGGGAAAAAAGTTCCTGTCACATCCTTTCCCTCTCCCATTCTAGTCACTCTGCTCAGATGGAGAGATCTCTGGGGAGCAGCAAGCACACCCTGTTCTCATGGGCAGTTTTTCCCACCCCCCTCACATCCACACGTAGCTTGCACTACACTGGCAGGGCCCTGGCAGTAGACAGCTGTGCCTCCTCTGTGTTACACATTCCTCTGAGCCAGGCAGAAAATACCGTTGTATATTTCTGATAAATGGGAAAGTGGAAGAATTAGGAATAGGGCAGATTTTTAAGTCACAATCACTTAGGGGTTTCAGAAGTAGAAAAAAAATGATTAATTTATTCCTAGCAAAATGTTTTATATAAAGTATACTTTCAATAACTGTCCACTGGGATGAATAAATAAAGATAAAATCGTAGCTCAGTCCCTGAATACTCTATATGGGTAATGTTACCTCGCAGTTATGAGTATAAATGAGAGTTTTAGTTTTATTACTGTGTTTACTACTAGTGTGACCTTTAGCAGGTTCCATAACCTCTCTTGAGTGTCACTGCCCTCAGTCTGTAAAGGGAGGATAAGGATAGTAACCATCTCAGACTCATTGTGGGAATCGAATGGGATGTAAGTGCTTAGCATGGTGTCTGGAACAGAGACGTTCCCAATAAACATTAGTTATGTTGTACTTTGTGAATGCTGAATCCAATGCCAAGAAATAATAAAAGCATGTTCTTAACCCCAAGTCCTTCATCATTTTATCTCACAGCCTTTAAAAACATTTTCCCAGCTGAAGGCTAATGATCTTACATAATTTATGCTGCTTTAGAAATCACAAGTAATGGCTCTATTGGAGAGACTGACCTGCGCATTTACTAATCCCTGTCTCCTCCTGCCCATATGTCTGTCTGCCTGAAGAGATATTTCTATTCTTGGGCTAACAATTGGCAGAGGTGCAGAACCCTATCATTCTGCTTCACTGAATGGCACATTGTACTTTACCATCAAGACAGAAAAGAAGAAATAATATGTTGATCTCCACAGCAGAGCCATTTAGTTGAAATCTTGTTAGCAGTAAAATGATACTGCATCAAGGAAGGAATAAAAGATTGCAAGGTTTTCTGTCAGAAAAAATGACATTATTCTGAAGATTCAGAAAAATTCAGAAAAATTAATCTGTCTCATAGGAAACTTTACAATATGTTATCATCAAATAAAAACATCATAGGATAACTATGGGAGCTTTTATGAACACTTAAGAAAGGATTTCAAAAAGGTCATGGTTATCTTTTGCTCCAAATTCACTTTTTTTTAATAGAAGAAATTCAATGGATGTCATTTGAAATAATATTTAAGTAGGGAGAAGGCCTGTAACAAAAGTGTCTAGACATAATTACTCCCTGGAACACATCTGTCATTCATGTCTCTTTGTTACCACCCCATAGTTCCCATATATTATTTCACTTAAATCTTTTGATAATGTGATAAAGTAGGTATCACTATCCTGATTCCATGTTTGAGGTACCAGGAGATTAAGAAATGTGCTCAAACACACAGATACAAATAACAAAGTCAAGACACAAACTTATGACTTATTCCAAATCACATATGTGTCATGTGAAGAGTCTATATCTGTTAATATCCATTTCTCCTTTTGAGAAGTCATAAACTACTTCAATAGACTCTTCTCCCCCTGTAGTCATATTGCTACCAATTTCCTTCACTTATTAGCCTGTCCCGTGAAGGATACCCACGTACTATTTGTACCCACCTCCATGGTCCACCCAGCGTAGACTTGTTTCCAACAGTGATGGTGGAGTTGGGTGGCAGGTAAGCAATACTTGTCCTCTTCCTACTTGGAGGATGAGCCTCAGGGAGCCTGGAGATATATTGGGTGCTGGGGAAATAAGTGTTTGATGAAACTTCCTGTGTCTAGGGACACAGCAATCTACATCTACCCAGGCAAAGCACACAGAGGGGTTGGGTCTAGGGTTCTTTGTACTACTGTCCTTTTGAAGAGCTTTGGGTTGGGAGCTGATTTTCTTTTTGAGCTGGGAATGTTCATCTCTTCTTGAGAACAAGGTTCTGAGTTCAATCCCAAGTACCCTGCATCAAAAAAAAAAAAAAAAAAAAAACTGTGAGAAAATAATTTCCATTGTTTATACCACCCAGTTTGTGGTTATTTGTTGTACCAGCCCTACCAAATGAATACAAAAGACCTTTCCTTTCTTCAAATGTGTTAGCTTTGAACCTAAAAATTTTTTGAATTGCAAAAACCAGTCTGTAGTCTGCTCTGAGTATCTTTGATGATGACATTATTCTGATTACAGGGCCTCACAACCCATCTCTCTGCTCTTACAGTTCTGTTGTCCTTCTGTGATTGTGTGTTTGTTTCCTATTTCTTTCTCTCAGAGCCACCATTCTTGCACTTGACCTAAAGAGTGCCAGAACACCAATGCTGATGTTGTTCTGGCATTAGTATCATTCTCTCTTCAAATGGGTTAGCTCCTCGGTCTTTCCACTTCAAGATGAGAAATTAGATTTGCCAAGACTTAAGTGGTTATTCTGAAATAAGAAGCGGGAAGTAATTCTACCTCGTCGTTCAGTCTGCAATCCAATCCACCTCTTAACACAGTCCCCTATCAATCCTGTGTTCGTAATTTCCACTTCAGTATACCCACAAACACTTTAGCAACCACCACTGTGGAAAACCCTCCAAACTTGTCTTCAGAATTATTGAAGACAAGCATATACAATTTCACGGATCATTGTTGGCTTTCTTTAATTTATTTCATGGTTAATTGATATAGATTGAGTTTTTATTTCTTATAATACAATTAGAGGGCTTATTTTGCTCTTTTTTCCCAAATATATGGCTTATTTTATGCCTTAAACTTGATATCAGCTCAAAAGACTTTCAAGCTTTTAAATAACTACTTCAGATGCAATTCACAATTAAGAAAGTATACTGGGTAGTGAACCTCTTACACCTCCGTAAATAATTTTAATTTTTAGATCTTTAATTTGGTTTTTCTCACCAAAGAAATCTTTTTTTAATCTAAGAAATTATATAGGGCCAGCCAGATAGCTCAGCAAATTAAAGCACCTACCTAGGCAGTTGCAGGGACTGGGGTTCAATCCACAGTGTGGCGTGGGGTGCTGGTCTCATGCTGGGGCGTGCTGAGACATCAGTGGAGACGGCACAGTGGGCACATCTGTACTCCCAGTGCTTGGGAAGCTTAAAGCAGGAGGATCACTACAAGTCCAATCTGTGTAGTGAGGCCCTGTAGACTCTATGCTAAATACAAAAATATTATATAGCAATAAAACTAATGTAAGCATTTGCAGCTAAAAACTTCCCAAAATGTCAACTGTTTGTTACATATAGAGGCTCTTAAACTTACAAGAAGGACTTACAGGAGTTATAGCCTGACAGACCCGTGGTAAGTTAGAAATATTGAAAGTCAAAAATCTATTTTATATTCTTGACCTGTAAAACATCCTGACCTAACAGCCCCCGTCGCTGCAGGGCATCCATTGTTTATGCTGTTGATCTCATAGCTGACTGGGAGCTGTGGCTCACTACAGCTGTCCAGACTCGCTTACCCCAAAAGAGATCCAAACTGACAGTTCAGTCTTTACTGACCGCATGTTTCACACCAGCCTAGTGTTAAAAATCATAAGTCAAGCCAGCCTAAATCAGGGACAGTCTATATCCTCACTGATCCTCAGCCCAATTCTAATGTAGCTGCAGCAGGAGCTGCACTGATGAGGGAGATGTGTGATGTGGGCTAAGCAGGAGGCTTGGGGGAGCTGAGCAGCTTCTGCTTCTCTGCATGCAGCCACTTCTCAGTAGCAGGTGAGTACCACCCTTCCAGAGAGCAGCCTTTGTGGGTCAGATGTTTGGGCTCTGAGAGACACGGGCAACCCAAATTGTTACTGCCTACCCCTGTAGGCAAACAAACAAAGCAAGTTTATGGGTATCTTCGGACCACTTGCCATGAGTGGGAAAGCTCAGTGCTAAAAAATTATGAGAAGACACTTGGACAGGTGTGACCCTTCTCTGTGTGTGATCATCCTGAAGAACTTATTACATGCTTTGCCTTTCATGAAAAATTTTCTTTTGTCCCAACACCACCATCAGATAGACACTGTTATCCCACTTTATAGATAGGGAAACTAAGACTCAGAGAGTTTAAGTAACTTAGAAAGGGAAAGCCAATAGGTGACATGTTAGCAGGTTCCCTAATAATATATACCATGTATCCCCCACTACATATATTTGCATATATATTTATACTTATATATCTTTATCTGGAAGAAAATATACAAAAAATGTTGCAACTCTTCATGTCACATATGGACTACCTTTTTAAACCCCACAAGGAATTGTTTCACCATAACCTTATACGTATCAGACAATCTGTTAAGTGTTGGGGCTTATAGAGATATGTAGGTAAAGCTGTCTGACTTCTAAGCTTTATAATCCAATGGATAAAACTCATGGTGGAGCATGACTTCTTTTACATATACACTAGCCTCTTCTATTTGCATAAAGCAGTTGTCTTTTTGTAGAAAATAGCTCTTACATCTGTCTAGAAATGCTCATTTCCATATTGGTAGGAAGTGTCATCTTTTGACAGTTTTTCACAAAATGGAAATTATCAGTGCATGCCAATAGAAAGACATGAAAACATCACCAGATCCTATTAGTTATTGCATTTACAGAAACCTGAGTGTTGGATCTGAAACTGAAAAGGCAGACTGCAAAATGCATTTTTGTGCAAGAGAAAATCCTAACTCTGTTCTAAATTCTTCATACAGATTAAAGCAGGAACCAGAGAACCAAGCCAGTCGAATTAAAGCTCTGGCACATAGTAGGAGCTATATGTGCCCTGTGCTAGCTTTGTTTTTATTGTATTAGGACATGTTTGCAGCACACAGTGTTTTCTTCCCTGTGGGAAGCTGGTACTGGTACATTACTCGTTGAATCCCTTTTCGCCCCTTCTTCCCCTCCCGCCTCCTCCTAGCTCTTCTTCTCCTTCCCATTCATGCCACTTTCCCACTTTCTTCCTAAGTCCTCCCCAAAGAGTCACTTTCTGATTTGTTCTGTTTCATTTGTTGCTTTGTCCTCTTGCACTTCTAGAAAACAGGATTTCAGCCCTGTGTGGCTCATGTTTGGAACCTTATAATCTTGTGTCACCACTTATATCATCATTGTAGATAAACAGTTTCTCCTACCTATGGAGGCCACGGACACAGGCTACTGCCGTGGGTTGACAGTTAGGGTTGTTTTTTTTTTAATCTATTTATATGTATTTATTTGGTGTAGGGCCTCACTATGCAGCTCAGACTCATAACAATCCTCCTGAGAAGAGGGGCTGAGAAGCCTCCCCAGGGCTAAGATTACAGGTGTGTATCTACACACCCCTTCTGGAGCCTGCATATTGCGCCCCAGATTCTGTGGCCAGCACAGCATGCAGTACCGGGGGTCAAACCCTGACCTTTGTGCTTGCCAGGCAGGTGCTTGGACAGCCAAACTATCTCCCCAGTCCCCAAAATTAGTTATTCTACAACTGTACAAGTTACAGGTTATAATTAATTACTGAAGTATTGATCAATATTCTGTGCCATTATCATTAAATACATGAAACAATTGCTTATTGAAAATTCGTTTAATGAATTGAACAAATTCAATCTGGTCAGCCCATTTATCACAGGTTGTTTTAAAGCTATCATTATTTTTGAAAATAATGATAGTTTTAAATAAAGCCTATGGCTTTACTGAAGAGAACCACAACATCACTTAACTTTAGTGGCATAATTAAGAATGAAGAGCTAAATACTATTTAGATAAACCAACAGTTTAATATATTGGGCCATAAAATTCTAGTGGATCAAAGCAGGAATCAACTGCTTGCTGCATTGAATGATCCAGACTTGGATATAATGAAAATTACTGAGTTGAATTCTATCTAATATAACACATGGTAGCTGAGTATGACTGACCTTGGAGGATCTTTGGAATCAGGAAAAATCAGACTTACCACTGTGACCCTCAGAGAACGACTTCTTTAGTTTAGATCCAAAATATTTTCTAGATTAAAATGTGGACCATACAGTTGTACAAACCATCCTGCTTACATACATAGATAAATCTCTCTCCACCCCCACTCCCTCCTCTGGCCTTCTCCTCAACTCAGCAATTCCTTCCTTTGAATAGGTTCATTTCCTTTTCCCAGTACCTATTTGTACCCTTTAGATTTTATTTGCTCTTTCAGGTTCTCACATTAAGGAGACAATAAAACGTTTGAGCATCTACATGCATTTATTTGTCTTCAGAAATAAGCTGATCCTAGGGATCAGCTAGGGATAGGGTTGTGTTTTCATAGGTAGTGTATGGTGCCGTGTTCACCCTGACAGAGACTTAAGACTCCAGTGAATTATAGGACCAGAACATAAAGAGCTATTTTCAGACCACGTATGATTCCCATGCAGACCATAAAGGGGAAAAGACTAAGAAAGCCAGAGGGAAAATGCAGAGGCCAATTGACTCAAGCCAAAAAAAGTAACCAGGCAGGAAAAGTAGCCAAGATAGAATAAGAAAGATATTTTATTTTGAAAATTGAAGCATGTTGTCTTGTAAATGTTAGTTTTCTCTAGGCCCCTAAGCACAGAGGTTAGGAGAGCTACTCCTGTAATAAGATAGGAACTCATTTTGTGTAGCCCCTTAACTCCTTCAACCCCTGGTGCCCCTGGAAATTCCCAGAAGGCCCCTTCAGAACCACCATACACGTCACCACCTATTTCCAGCCTTGCCCAGGATTGCCTTACTCAGTGACATTTAAGATAAATAAAAAGATTTGCAATTCAACAGTAGTATTTTTAGTATTATTTCACAATAAATATCACTGTGTCAAGAAAATGATGGCTATGGATTTTTTTAGGTGTTTAAATATTGTTTTTACTTTCTAAATGGAAAAAATGAATAAGGCATTTGATAGTGCTGCCCATTACTTAACAACTGCTCCAATGGACTGCAAAGAGATGGCAAGTCTTGGCAGAAGGAAAACAAAAAGTGACAGGAAGGTGGAGACTGGAAGAATATGGCCCCATGTTAAAAAAGATGCTGACTCTACCTAACGGTATCCAAAGGCCCAAAGATGGTTCAGGTGCACTTTGGATTTCCTTTTGCTTTTAAAAGTCAAGTTGAATTTCTGACAGAACCCAAATAGCTCTAGGGCAGAGTTTGATCCCTGCTCTTACTGGGTGAGGAGGAAACCACAGAGCCAGCCATATGTTCCCTCGAAATGACAAGCTGTGAAGTGAGGGGAATCGCTGCAATCACTTTTTCAAAGGCTTCTGGGGGCACCAAATTTGCTGAGGTTTTCTATGTAGAAAATAGGAGATTTCCACCAAGGGCACGAGTTTCATCTAAAAAGAAAACACCTCACAGGAGGAAGATTGTGAGCAAAATGGAGACAATGAGAAACTGAATTCTTATAAGTATAGAAAGAAAATGTCTCATTTCTATTGATTAGCTGGGCTGGGCTTTTCTTTCTGTGGTGGCGCTGATTCTAGCATACAATAGTACTTTCTTAGTAGGTACCTGACATCTGTGTTTATGAACTTTGATACTCTATAATTATCTTTAGCAGTGTTAAACCTAAAATAATAACTGAATCACACACATCATGTTTGTACCTCGCTGCCTATCTATTGATTATATAGACTCACAGGACCACCGTGAGAAGTCTCACTCACTGAAGCCACATGAAGGCTGAGCTCTGAAGCAGGCTCAGAATTATGACACGTAAATGCACTCCATGTAAGTACAACCACTGGGGATATTTGAAGAGACAGATTGGAAACCATTCTCCCTGCAAAGTCATTTAATCCCCTTCCTCCCTGTGAAAAAAGAAGGCAGAAAACACCATCCCTTTTGGTTTCCTGATTCCTTCCTTACCATTTGTTTTAATAGCCAAACAGTACAATTAACTCCAAAGGGAGAAATATATTTGGATATATATTTTCTGGATATATTTTCTGTCCCAGGAATCCTGGCTTCCATCTCTGTGAGCTGACAAACTCATCACTAACCTTTGTGGATCTCTGAGTGGTTGTCAGTGAGGCTACACCTTCTTTTGTCAGCCGAATGCCATATTTACTTAACCAAAAATCATACTGGGACACTATAATCCAATAAAGTCTGTTACAGGATAACAGAGAATTTTAACGACTAAAGGCTATATGCAAGCACAGGGCCAAGGAAACAACTTTGCCGCAAGGTGGATCACAGCCCCCTCCTGAGATGCATTGTAATTTTACTTATTTTTTTCCACACAATTTCATTTTTATCTTTGCAGCAACCTTGAGATATCTTATCCATGTTTGTTATCCCTATTTCACACCAGACGAAACTGAGTCTGAGAAAAATTAAGGTGACTTTTCCTAGACCACAATTCTACGCAGCAAAGCCATGTGCCAGTGTAAGTTTTCTGACCCAGAATTCATTTTCTTTTCTTTGTCTTACTGCTTTCAACTAAATATACAAATCACTACATTTGGGACAGACTATTAAAACAACAAATGTTTTGCTGGTTTTTCAAAAGCTATTAGCAGCTGCACAGTCCACTAAAGTCTAGCAACTTCAGCAGAAGAGTGGAGAAATGCAAAGCCAAGCTGTTTCATAACCAAGTCCTCAGTATCACCCTGAACTTGTTCTTCCCAACCATAAAGGATCCCAGTTATTTTCTTCTGTGTATGTCTGGGATTATTTAGAAAAATGTCAATTGTGAGGCATTAAGTAAATACCTAACTCATATATTCCACAACTGATATCTTATTGTACATCCATTCCACAATCAACTTTCCATACATGTACTTACGACATTTTTCTCTGCTCACACCTTTGTTACCTGGTTTTCGGGTTCTGGCATCCAGGTGGAGTTCTGGGCTTTTTCTGCCTCAAAAAAAGTAACTGAATGAAATAAGCAGAAGTGGTGGCAAAATTTCACACTTGTCTGAGGTAGGAAAAATTAAAAGTGAAGGGTAAGGGAGAAATTGGCTCTGCACAGCAAGTTTGGGCTGAGTAAAATAAAGAAAATATAAAAACCAAAATAGCTTTCTGTCTCTTTCTGGCATCCAATATGTCAAAGCGAAAATGTGGTGAGTCCTCTGGTGCAAAATTCTGGATTTCCTTGGGCCTTCCGGTGGGAGCCGTGATCAACTGTGCGGACAACACGGGACCCAAAAATCTGTATATCATCTCTGTGAAGGAGATCACAGGGCAACTGAGCGGACTTCCTGATGCTGGTGTAGCTGACGTGGTGATGGCCACAGTCAACACAGGCAAACCCAAGCTCAGGGAGAAGGTGCCTCCCGCAGTGGCGATCCAACAGCGGAAGTCATACCAGAGAAAAGATGGAGTGCTTCTGTATTTTGAAGACAATGGCAGGGGTCATAGTGAACAACAAAGAGGAGATGCAGGATCCTGCCATCACAGGGCTGGTGGCAAAGGAACGTGCAGGTCTGTGGCTCAGGATTGCATCCAACGCAGGCAGCATTGCGTGAGCTGTGTGTATCTATACAAAATAAACAGTTGTTGACAGTTAACAAATAAATGAATAAAAATAAAATAAAATAAAATTACCCCCTACAGCATGAGGGCAGACTACCATGAAAAAACGCCATAGGGAGCTCTTCTTGCCATTTGTGTCCTTATATTCATTCCACACATGGGAACCCACCAGAACTCCACATAAGGGGTTGAGAGGGGTGGCTCTGTGGAGATTCTGGGATCCTGCTTTGCCTCCCTTCCCAGCCAGTCTAAGTCATCACCAACAATTAATGTACTTTTGTGAAGGTGCAGATATAAGTACACTTTACCCCTAAACAATTCAGCACGCATGCATATCATTACCTATACTCCTGTATTAAACTTTGCATATTATCTAATGCATACATCTTAGGTGTACCATTCAGTAAGTTTTGCCAAAAGTACACACTCATGTCACTCAAACTTCTGTCTAGATGTGTAGTATCACCTCCACCCCAGAAAGTTCTGTTACATCCCTTGGTCAATTCCCTGCCACTATCTGAAGATTTCTCACCATTAGTTTTACTTGATGGACTTCATGTGAATTGTCTCTTACTTTTTTTCCTTTATGTAAAGATTTTCTTACTCAAGATAATGATTTTGATGCATCCATGTTTTTAAATTTTTTTTTATTTTTAAGAAAATACAAAAATAGTTTTAAAAACATTGTTTATAAATTAAAAAATGAATATATATATATATATATGTATAACTTTTCTCTTCCTTCTTTCTTTTGTCTTTTCCTATATCCCAGTTGTTCCTTCCATTTGAGTAGTTTCTTTCTCCTTCACAGTATCTATTGTACCTTTCACATTTTACTTTTTCACATTCTTATAATAGGGAAACAATACAATGTTTACACATGTGGGTCTGCTTTATGTCACTTATGAGTATGGCCTCTAGCTGCATCCATTTACCTATAAAAAATCTCAAGTTTATCCTTCCTTATAGTTGGGTAATGCTCTGTTGTATCGAAATATCACATCTTTCTTATCCATTCCTTAGTTGATGGACATTTACATTGTATCCAAGATTGAGCAATGATAAATTGCACTGCTCTAAACATGGGTACACAAATATTGTATACTGCCCTGATGGAATACATTAATGTTTTCTACCATTTTCTTTTTAAATACCAAGCTGTTTCCAGTCTTCATTTATTCTAAACAAATGCTCTGTGAAAATGCTTGTAAAGGACTCTTTGTGGAACTAGGCATGGTGGCACACTCCTGTAATCCCAGCACCCAGGAGGTTGAGACAGGAGGATCACTATAAGTTTGAGGCCAGCCTGGGGGGCTAGTAAAGTGAGCACAGGGCCAGCCTGAACTACATATCAAGACCTTGTATCCAAAAAAAAAAAAAAACACTATTTGTGAATGTTTTAATTTCCATTGGGTAAATATATAGAAATGGATTTGCCAAATCATACATATGTGTTTAATTTTACAAGAAACTTCCAGAACTTTTCTTTAAGGAGTTTTACCAATTTTTATTTTATTTTATTTTACTCTGGTTTTTTGAGATAGAGTCTTGCTATGTATTTCTAGCCTTGAAGTCACTATGTAACACAGTCCGGCCTTGACTTCAGGGCCATCCCGGGCCTTAGCATTCCAGATGCTGGGAGTATGTGTACACCCCCATGCCTGGATAAGAACTGTACCAATTTTAACTCTCACCACGGATATTTGAAAGTTTCTGTTGTTCAACAGTTGGTGTTATCAGCAATTAGGACTCGAGACATTCCGCAAGGTCTATATCATATTACTCTTTGAATTATAAAATAAGAATATTTTCTTATTGAGTTTCCATTTTCAAAAGGTGACTGAAGCAATATCCATTTTCATATCTTCCCATTACTATAGCTGTCTCAGTTCCTTTAGTTGTTGATCCATTACCTCAGGGGGACTCCCATAGAACAAACTTTGATTAATAAGAGTCAATGGGGTCCAGGAAGATAGCTCAGTAGAATAATTGCTTGCCTGGCAAGTGCAAGGTCCTGAGTTCATTACCCAATACTTTAATAATAATAATAATAATCATGAGCCAATGATTTTAGAGCAAGCATACATAATATGGTAGAGTTACTTCTACATGGAATTATCTTTAGACTCTGGAGGATGTCCATACGTCTAATTTTATTTTCATGTAAGTGTTTCCTTAGGTCTTGTAATTTATCCTTAAGAAATTTCAGGGCGAGGGAGATAGCTCAATAGAATAAATGCCTACCTGGAAAATGCAAGGTCCTGAGTTCAATCCCCAGTGCACACACACACACACACAAAAAAAAAAAAAAAAAAAAAAAAAAAATTCAAAAACATTCAAATTGCTGTTTGTTTGTTTTTTGTTTGTTCCCAGTTTCTGTATTCCAACTCTTGTTCACTTGTTATGAAAATACCCTAAATGCACTTAATGCTGTTCCGAAGTATTTTAAGCTCACCATTTATAAAATTAGACATATTACAGCCCACTGGACAATTTTTCTTTTAGCCACTCTTAATCAGTAACAAGGAAACATTTCAGAGCTTAAAATAGGAGGAAATTTTTTTTTTACTCTTTCAGTTGCTTACACTAGGGAGACAATAGGATGTTTACACATGCAATAGATATTTTCAAAGGAAAGGAAACTCCTTAAAAGGAAAGAACAACTATTGTAAAAGAAAGGAGAAAAGGAAGAAGAAAGGTCAGCAAAATAGCTCAGTAGACAGTTAAGTGCCTGCCTTGGCAAGCTCAGGGACCAGGGTTTCGATCCCCAGTCTGTATACCATATGGGCCCCACCCCTGGGGCACACTGAGCTGGAGAAGGAGTCCCAGGGTGGTGGTACATGCCTATAATCCCCAGCACTGGGGAGGCTGCAAGCAGGAGGATCACTATGAGTTGGAGCTGCATATAGGAGACCCTATACCAAATATGTAAAACATGGGGGGAAAAAAAGAACAAATGAAAAAACAAGAACCTATGGCTAAGATAACTATACTACTAATTTCTATTGATTTATGGAAAAGAACAGTTAATGCTTAATTTTTTAGAAATATTTTTGACATTTTTTCATGTTCATATCTGGTAATCTCAGCAACACATTTGAAGATAACAATAAACAATATAACAACCATTGTTGATTTGTTATCATCTTCTTTTGAAATTCTGCATTGTTTTTAAAGTTTATAAATTGTTATTCATAAACACCTGCCTAGGCAAGCCGGGGTTCCATCCCTGGCCTCACATGCCAGGCCAACCCTTGGGCACGCTGAGCCAGGACCGAGTCTGGGCTTGATGGTGTACGACTGCAATCCCAGCACCGGGGAGGCTGAAAACCGGAGGATGCCTACAAGCATGAGCTGCATAGTGAGATCTTACACACACACATTAAAAAAAAAAAAAAAAAAACTAAATTGTTTTTCACTTTAATTTTTTTTAAAGTATTGAAAATAAAATGTCCGAGTTGTCCACATCCAGAGGATAACATAAGCTGGTCTAGGGAGAATGACACACTGACACAAGGGATACTTTAGCTTTTCTACTGCTCTTTAACTAACTAGTTCATTTCTTTCCCTACACTTCAGTTTTCCAGGGTTGCACTACTGGTGTCACCTAGGCAGCTCCTCCCCCCAACACGTAGGAGCACAGAGGCCCCACGCTGTTTGGATCCCAGGGATTACAGAAGCCCTGGGAAACGACACTTGCAGGAATATTGTGAAGTAAAAATTTTCATCTCTGTTTTGATTTTTCATTTCTCAAAAGCATTGTATACATTGCTTTACCTCTCTCTAATTATTAAGTGATATCCAAAATATACTGGGTCTTAAGATATGTTAACATAGTTATCATATGTTTGAATTACATAATATGTACTCTACATACAAAGTCTGCATATTTCTGGAACTAAGTCATTAGGCATATGTTCTGTACCTGTGTTTTGGAATAATTCTATACTGGCTGATTGTCCTACGTATAAAGTGTGCAATATGCTACAGATCTATTATAGGGCTTTGTCTCTTTACTTTTTAATCTGCATATGAACCATCAAGGCCAATGTTATGCATAGGTGAAAATAGGCAGTTGGCAATTGGCAATTGGGATGATAAAACAGCACAGAAAAGACCTGTCTGTCTTAAATTTTTTTTTTCTAGTTTGCCTTTGGAATATGACATTATCTTCAGAGTGTTCTAAAAAAAAAAAAAAGCCATATATTAATACATATTATACCAGAATCGCTTTTTATTACAGGAATCACTAATTTCCATTTACCATTTAGAATCTACCAGAGCCATTAGGAAATGAGACCCAGAGACATTTCCAACAGCTAGAGATAATAGGAAAAATTGCGGGGGTGGTGAGCTACATTGGGGTAGACCAGTGGATGCTGCTGGCAGCCAGCAGAGGGCTTGAGGGCAGAAGGGAGGAAACTGTAGGAGAAAAATTTTACCCCAAACCTACTTTCTTCCAAGGTCAGTCTAGGGTGGGATCCCTGGAAACAAATGAGAAAGTAAGGTATTCTTAGTTTCCAGATAAAGCCGAATTTCTCTGTAAGATCTCTGCAGCACTTTGTTCTGACACAGGAAAGACCTGGGATGACACTGCAGGTATCACAGATACGGAGGCAAAGGATTTTGCACTCTCCCAGGTTACATAAGCCATGCAGTTAGATAAGCTCTTGCCTCTCACTCATCCACTAAATAAGTATTAAAAAAAAAAAAACACTTAATTACTGCTATCAAGTCCTGTGTACATACAAATTCTTTTCATAGTGCCTTGAGAGCTTAAAAATGAAGCTCTATTTTTTTCTGATAATTGCCACCTGACATTCTGCCACTGACCCACTTTATAAATAAATCAAGTCCAAATGCTACATTATTTAATCAGAATTCACTGCATTTTAGATGAATGGGGATAGAAGTAAAGATAACACATTAAGACATTTGTCAGAGATCATTTTTAAGCTTTCTTTCATCTCAAATCTATCATTAAACTTTATCCCCTTTTCCATTGTGATATTAAGCAATGCTGTTTTAGTTGCATATAAAATAAAAGCACTACTTTATCAATACCTTATTTCTCTACCCTGGGACAGGGGTTTGAACCCTGAATCAGGGGCCTTTTCACTGAGGTACATCTCCAGTCCATTTTTTATTTCAAGATAGAGACTTGTTAAATCATTGAATTGCCAGGCTGGGTCTGCTCTTGTGTTCTTCCTGCCTCAGCCTTCCAGAGTGTCACGAACACAGACCCACACCACCAGGGCATACTCAGTTTTCTCCTCTTAGTCAAAAAGCAAAAGTGATCACTCCATGTTTTACCATGTATAGGAAAGAAAGATTCAGAAATTTTAGAACACATTTTCAAGCCTAAATTTGGTATCCAGCTGATGTGGTGGTATCCAACTATAACCCTAGCTCTCAAGGAGGTTAAAACAGAAGTATCCCAACTTTGAGTCCTACTTGGTAAACTTAGCAAGATCCTGCCCCAAATGATTTTTTTTTTAATGGGAAAGAACTGGGTACATAGCTCAGTGTAGAATGCCACTAGGAATAATGCCACGTATGCTTCAAAAAACAAAATGAAATAAGTTCAATGTTTATTTGATGTAGGTTGTTAAACATAATTATTAGAATTTGTTTTTTGTCTTTTTCACAATTTTTTATTGATTCACTGAAAATAGTTGACTTTTCATTCATAAATGAACCATTGGGGAAAAATAGATATGTCTTTTAGAATGAGACCAAAAAAAACTTGAAAAAATAATTGGCAAATTGACTCTCTAATCATATTATGCTGGGTCTCTAATATTCAAGAATTGTCTTACAAGCATTAATTGAATAGATCTTGTTCATTTCTCTAAAAACAAGAGTTTTTAATCTCTTTTTGCAGGATAGGAGATTATTATGGTTTAAGTATACTTTGGAAATTTATTCCATCAGTGAAATTGAAAATGTCTGATATTCTCAATTACTTAAAGCATTTGTGATTTTTAAGCTCCCAGCAGAAGCCTGCAGCTGAAGGGGAAGAATTAAGAGTGGTGAGAAAGATACTTATGTAAGAACTGTCACAGTGGTTATTGGTTCCTAAAAGCACGAAGACTTGTATCTTGGGCTCAAAGCTTTAAGGGATCTTTACTGAGTGTTCCCCCTCTCAGAGGTGAAATCTTGAGGTTGTTCACAGTTTTTCTTTTTTATTCTATTGCAGCCCAGAAGATGGGGAGATACACCCAGAAATCTGTCGGCTTTACATACAGCTACAGTGCTGCTTAGAAATGTACACGACCGAGATGCTAAAATCCATCTGTCTTCTGGGGTCTCTTCAATTTCATCGAAAAGGTATATAAATTTAGTAGATTTTTTTTTTTTTTTTTTTTTTTTTTTTTTTTTTGCGGAACAGGGGCTTGAACTCAGGCTCTTGCGCTTGCCAGGGAAACGCTTATTCATCTCCCCGGCCCCTTACATTTAGTAGGTTGCCAGAAACTCTGAGAAATTTATCTACATGCAGTTAGAATAATTTAAATGTTCAGGAAATCTTTGGAATGTGAACTGATAAAAAGTCCATAGCATTGCTATCTAAGTATATAAGAATACTAATAGTTTTGAACATAAATGAATGTAGGAACAGTTCTCAAATACATTGTTTTACTACTTGTGGACATGACTTTTATTAAACCCAGCATAAGCACCAAAATGATCTTACCAGGGTAGTAAATGCTTTCTAAATGTGCTATTTCTCTAAGTGAACTGAGTTGCAAGAAGACAAATTACATATTGTCCCAAAAATTTAAAAACTGGAGGAGCTTGACAAATAATAAGGAGGTATTCAAAGAATAAAAAATCTCATTCCCTAGTTTAACCCAAAAGCGACTATATTTGCTCCCAGAACTGTTCTGTCTAGAATGGGCTGTGGCTGTAGCATCGTTTGATCACACTTTGATTCTCACTTTTTGCAAAGCTTTGCCTTCTGGTACTGACTTTACTCTCAAACTGCTTGACCCCACAATAGTAAACTTATCATCACAGTTGCAGTCAGCTCATCAGTACACCAAAGGATACATAAAGAAATTCCCCCATCTTTAGAGCAAAACTCCTGAGCTTTGCTCTGATTGAAACAGCTCTATGCCTACAGCATAGATAGGCAGAACTCCTATGCAATAAAGGCCTTTGCAAGGAGCTAGAGGTGGAGTCAAACCAACCTGTGTGCTATTACCTGATAGGAAAGGGTAAAATGAGATGGATTCTGGGGAGGAAACTGAATGTTTCTATTAATGAGGAGTTTGGCATGCATGTTTGTTATTAACTTATTCAACAATAATTTATTGTGAACCTTTTGAATACAAACTTCTCATGTATAAACTCAGGAGAATAATGTGATGCATAGGAGGTATTCCCTACTTGTGATTTAAATTCAGAAATGGAAGCATTCAGTGAACTCAGAGAAGGACAAAAATATTTCATATGAAGTTGCAATTAAAGATTTGAAATCAAATGAGCACTGCAATTTGGGGAGATCAAATGATGTGATATGGCCAGAGAGATAGCTC
This sequence comes from Ctenomys sociabilis, assembly GCA_004027165.1. Lineage (NCBI taxonomy): Eukaryota > Metazoa > Chordata > Mammalia > Rodentia > Ctenomyidae > Ctenomys > Ctenomys sociabilis. The sequence goes on from PVKA01011241.1 coordinate 35,683, forward strand.
AGTGGTGTAAGTGCCTGCCTGGTAAGCGCAAGGTCCCAAGTTTGATCCCTGGTACCAAAAAAGAAAAAAAAATGATGTGATAAACAAATTACAAAAATAAAGCCTTATATATCTACATATGTACACATATGCAATACTAAAAACATATTATGTTACATTCCACAAAATACAGGAGAACATTTGGACAGTATGTGAATATTACTTCTTTTTCATGTTTCCTTCTAAAGGCTGATCTTTCAAAGATTCTACCTTTACTTCTGTTTGGAGAGATTAAGTCCTTGAGATGCCTAATGCCTGATCAAAAAATTGATACTTAGACACATTTAACACATCCAAAGAGATGTCATTGACCTGATGTCTATCTCTGTGTACCCCTCCAATCTCTCTCTCTCTCTCTCTCTCTCTCTCTCTCTCTCTCACACACACACACACACACACACACACACACACACACACACTTACTCACAAACACATATATTAAAGTAGTATATCTGTTCTTTCTAATGACTGGATATAAGTAAGTTGATCCCTCCGGTCTGCATTGGCGACTCCTGCAGAATTTCTGCCCCTGCTACCACTGGAATTTTTCCTGATGAGAACAAGTCTATAAAGGACCTCCTTTCCCACTCTTGTTCTTGGCTTATGGCCAAGAATAATCTTCTGCCATCCCCTGCTACTTTCCATCTTTTCCCCACTTATTATTTTTTCTTTCTTTTTATATTTTCTTCCATGTATGTATTTGGTACAGGGTCTCACTGTGCAGCTCAGTCTCATAGTGATCCTCCCGTTTTCAGCCTCCCCAGCTCTGGGATTATAGGCACACACCACCACACCCAGTCTTAGTTGCTAGCTCAGCGTGCCCCAGGTGCAGAGCAAACATGACTGGACATCTGACCCTGGTTCCTGCACTTGCCAAAGCAGGTGCTTAGTCCACTGAGCTATCTCTCCGGCCCTCCCCACTGAGTTTTGAAAGGAAAACTCTTCTCTGGTAGCTTTATACTGAAAAAGGATTCCCTTATTCGGATTGCTTCCTAGTATATTTGGTTTGGAGAATACAAATAAAAAGCACTGGTCAGCTTTCTTCCTAACTTCTCTGTCAGTCTGTTTCTGCCACCAATTTTTCTCTTCTTTTAAAAATAATGAGGAGAGAGATGAGCTTAATGATAGAGCACTTTGTCTGGCATGCACAAAGCCCTAAGTTCAAACCCTAGCATTGAAAAACAAAAATTAAACCTTTGTCCACTGCTTTAGTGTCTACCTTCTTTGCACAGCCCTTTCAAAGAAAATACCTGATAGAATATTTGATTCCTTCTGTATATAAGATTAAGTCCCCACCTGGATTTCCCTTTTAAGTTTCTCTAATTACCTGTTATAAAAATGTTAGAAAATCTGCTTCAAAATTATCCTGGATGCTATTCAGGGACTTCTAAATCTGAATCTCTAGATGTTTCTGAAATCCAGTGTGAACTGCTATGTTACCCTCTGGGGGAAAAAAATCACACTTCCCCTAATATTATTAGAATAAAAATGAAAACTTCTAAGCATTACACTGTTGTTCTTCCTTCTCCCCACACTTTTGATTACCTACTTTCAACATGTTTCATGTTTTCTTCTCTTTTCCCACGTGAGACAAAAGCAAAAGCAATGTGTGTTAAGTTTGTGTGGTCATCTTCTCCTTGAATATTTTCCAAGACCATTGAATTAGGCAGTGGCTCTCAAACCGCAGTATCTGAACTAGCAGCATCAGCCGCTAAACCATTTGTTAAAAATATTTGGCTAGAGAGGTAGCTCAGCAATCTAAGCGCCAGCCTGGCAAGCACAAGAACCCAGGTTTGAACTCCAGGACAGTGTGCTAAGCCAGCCCCAGATCATTGGGGTGCTGTGCCAGCCACCAAAACCAGGCATGGTGGTGCATATCTGTAATCCCAGCAATAGGAAGGCTGAGACACGAGGATCACTATGAGTCTGAGCTGTGTAGTAAGACTCTGTACCAAATAAATAAGATTTTTAAAAATACAAATATTTTATTCTCACCCAAGATCTACTTAATCAGTAGAGGAAAATATCTGAAGACTATTTCATGAAATATTTTATAAGTTGAGTATGTTTGTGGCCACCTGATAGCCATATGTAAGCCAAAAACTACTCTTTTTGAAAGTATGTCTTTGCCATATATTCCTGGCAAGCCTCTTGTGTTTCTAAAACACACACCTGGAGACTAACTGTTCAGTGGAGTGTTACCTTTGCCCCAGCACCAGTAGAGTTCAGGCAGTGAAGAGAAGATGGCTTCTTTATTGGTAAGATAGTCTCAGGTAGCCTACGAGTAAAGAAAATAGTAATATATAGAATTGAAAACTATGTCAAATACAGAAATAAGCCACTTGCAATAGGCTCCATAGAAAATACCATTATCAAAGAAAATTTTAAAAATATGCACAAAAATAATAAGTTACCTGGAAATTTCTGGAATAGTTAGTAAAATGCAAGATCTTAGAAAGTGAATTATTTCATCAAAGTAATCATTTCGATTTTCTAGTTCAATGTTTTTAATAACTCTTTCCTACTTTTTTTCTTCTGTAATTGCACCTAAGAGATTAACTATGACACTTACGTTAACTTCTGGCTTGTGTTCTGTATGCCAACTCACACTTCTAGCACTAGGATAGTACCCAAAAGGTCTGCTGGTGTCACTGGGCTTTGCTTTTCCTTTGGCATTACTATAAACAGTAGTAACCTCTGTTTCTGTAAGCTTCAAACCACTGCCCAGTAAATATAAGAAACCTGCTGCTGACTTCCCTGGGAGACCCTGGTCAAAAAGAATGAACTATTTTTGTTCCAGTGACCATAGATTGCCAGAAACAAGTTGAAAAAGAAATTGGCCCACAGATTGCAGCACAAGAGTCTAAACTTTAAGAGTAGTTGAGAAAATTAAGACAGTGACACGTGTCTGGAGCTTGAAGCTTGGAGTCTCTACTCATAAAAATAGACCTAGAAAAGTCAACAAGCCTGGGATACTTTACAGAAGCATGGGAAAGCAAGGCAAATGAATGCTTCATTGTCATACAAACAAAACATAAGAAGGCAGGCTCTGCTGCTGTGACCTACCAGGCCCGGAATTCAAGACTTAGAAAACTAAGCACACTCCAAATGAACAATAGAACAGGAAGTGAACTTAAAGGCACTGCACATTTCAGGTAAATTGGAAGAGGTGGCAAGATAAAGAAGCACAAATCAAGAAGTCAGTCTCCTTTCCCCAGGACTGATATATGTATATTACACATTTTATATATAATTTAATCTAGATATCATCTACAAACAAAAGGTCCACTTATGCACTAGAAAGTTTATCTGCTGATATTTAAGGTGACAAACTAGTTTTCCAAGATAATATACTTTTTATCCAAATAGGAGTACTTCTATTGTGGTTTCAGGCTAGGAAAGGAGTCTGTCTAGAGAACCTCACTAGCCCCTTCTTTGCAGAATCAGATGGTCCTCCAACTCTCTGGGAGAAGCAACTTGCCTGCAGATTTGTAAAGCTCAAAATCTCTTTCTGCTCAGAATTTCTGTGTGGTTTGTTTCTTCTAATTTAAGAAAGGTAGCTATTTTAATAACATTGAGAAAAGCTCATTTCTTTCCTTTTCTGTGTGTGCTAACTATTCCTCCACTCGTCTTTAGCTTTTATTTTCCACTGTCACAGTTTGGATTTTTTGCAAAGTGAACAATATAGTATAGGACATGTTTTATAATAGTGTTGTGTAATGAGTCACCCAAGAATCACACAGTACAAGTGCAGGAAATCTATCCACACACTAAATATCAATAAATCCGGCTGAGGGCCTAGAGCTCATAATAATGCCTCCTACCAGTCCAACTGGAGACCTACAGCCACAACAAAGTCCCATGCAGCTCTGCTTCATGGATGTGTGCTGAAAAGGCCCAAAGATCAGTGGTGGAAGCTAGGAATTCTATTCCAGTGGGATGAAGAACCTGTACTATCAAGCTGAGGAATCTAAACTGGAGCTGGGAAGCAATGCTTAAGACAAGCACCAGAGCTCCCCCAAAAGTACCACAGCCGTCCTCAGCAACAGTGAGGTCCTGAGCTCCTCCAATGATGAAAAAAAGCCGAGTTCCCATCAGGAAAGCCAATGCAACAAGCTTCTTCATGAGGCTGAGCAGTGCACCATCTTCCCCTCTGGAGCCAGGAAGTGATGCTCAAGGTGAGGACCCAAGCTTCCCCAAAGTTCATCGGGGAACAGCATGACAATGTCCTCCACCAGAACAACCCAAGAGAGCCAGCAGCTTCTGACAACTCCAACAGCTTCTCTAAATAGCATCCCTACCTATTTTAGCAACTTCTCCTGTTCTGCCTTTATGCTGTGGGGAACAACCTTCAGCTGGGTCTCCCACACTCAGCACCACACTAGTTTAATTCAGCTGAGTGTAGTAAGTTTGCCACCTGTTACAAATCCACTACATCTATCAACAATGCATAAAGATTATAATTGAAGTCCTACACTTGTGGGGCCACGTGGCCTAATGGATAAGGCGTCTGATTCCTGAAGCCCTGCATTTGACTTTCCATTTGAGAGCCTTTGGTCAGTCTTTCATTGGGATTAGATACTACACCCCAGTTCTTTCACAGTAATCCATGTGGTTAATTTATTTTGTCTGCAAACCTCCATGGCTGCTACCAGAAGTCTAAAAAGCATTGTACGTGTTACTTGGTTTTACCATTGTATTGAGCAGTCAGAACATGAGCTTACCCTGAAAAGACAGCACCAGAGGTCAATGCTGGGATTAAAAATGTGGTTTCTTCTAGAAAAAAAGCCTCAAATGACTTCAAAACTCCTGATATGAGACTGAAGTTAGTAATGAAGATTATCCTCTTCTCTCAATTGAGGAAATTCTAAGTATTCTCAGTCCTTAATGATCTCTCCAGTGGATCTTCATGTTTCTCCCAAGGACCATGATTCTGAGCTCTTACTATGTCATAAATTTTCTTGGTATAGTCTACTTGGAAATCTTTTAGACTTTGTAAGATAGTACCTTTGCAGGAGAAAGAGAGAAATACATTACAAAAATGATTTTGCTTTCTCATGATTGACAAAATTAAAGCACAGTGATGGGAGGTAAAGCCTACATTTAATAAAGACCATTGGGTTTTTATTACAGGTAGAGAGTGGCATGAAAATCTGTGTTTATATAAAGAGACAGGTGGGAATAATTGTAGTTATGTTGTAGTTTTAGACTCTAACACTTAAGCTGTAGACTGGAGCACTGCTTGACAACATCTAATTTCTATGTTCGTAGGGAAAAACAGCTATTCTCATTTCATCGATTAGGTAGAAAATCTTCTCTGATTACTGAGTTCTTGTTAATCCCCATTTTCTGACACTAGATGAAATGAGATTATGTACAAATTCTTTTTACTTTGCTGGTGGGAAATAGAGCCAAGTTTCTAAGGGAAATGAATGATGCTGCTATTTTGACCATGGCTTCTTTCCTGCTTCCTCTTCCTGTTGCTACTCTGAAAGCAGCCTCTTTGCCTGTGAACATAGTCTCCCCATCTTGGTTCTCATCTAACCTTGTTCTGCCATGGTCCACTTTCACTCCGTTCTTCCTTGCAGCAAGATGGTCCCTGGGCCCTTTGAATGAGGACATGCTGTACTCTCTCCCTCTTCCTAAGATGAGTTCTTCCCCTGATAAATATAAGATAAAAGCATGCCAAGGAAATGTGGTCACAACAAAAGGATGAGAGATATGAAAGTTGTAAAAGCCTTTTGCAAAACCTCTTAGGAACTCAGAGCTCAGGATGCACTGATGATAAAATAATTGGCCACTATTCAGCCAAATACAAGGTGAACTCAAGACAGGACTGGGATATAGGTGATAAAGGATGCACTGTATTCCACATCATACTGAGAAATGCAAAAGAAATGATGCACAGCAAAAGAAGTGACATGAACACTGTCTTGGTTAATTTCTCTCACTGCTGGGACAAATACTTAATACTCAAAATTAGGGATTGGAGCCCATTTTTTTTTCCAGTGTAATGAGGGGGTTAATACTGAAGTAGAATAGGGAAGTAGCAAAAGTAAAGCATATGAAATATGAAAATAAAGACTATGATTCAAATTCTGAGTAGAAACATGGATTCATTCTTTAAACAAATATTTGTTGAGCACTATTTTATGTAAGGCATGGTTCTTGGTGCTGAGAAACTGCAGTGATCAAAGCCAAACCTTCTTGTCCTTATGAAGCATATTTTTGAGGAGAGAAGGAGGCAAAGAAGAAAGGAAGGAAGAAAAGAAGGAAGGAAGAAGCAGGATAGGGAAAGCAAGAATAAATATAGTCAAATTGTCTAAAACTCCCAAATATTGGTAAGTGCAATGTGAAATCATTGAAATTGGAATAAATGGTGTAATAGAAAGCAACCAGGAGGGGCTATTTCAGATGGAATAGTCAGAGTCAGTTCTCTGAACAGGTAACACTGAATCTGGCTTAAATGAAAGAAAAAAATGAGGTCATAAGTGTTTATATCTAACACAAATGACCCAAAACAAGAAGCCTTCAATGTTTGAAGAATATAAACATAACTAACTTCTGGAATCCAAGAGCAACCTAAAACCTTCTTTACTCTATCCCTGTGCCTTCATACACCACTACGTTGGATGCTATGTTGTCACATCTCATCAAAGTAGATGTCAGCTAAAGCACAGGATAGTAGCAACGATGATAGCTTCCATCTGTGGTGCACTTTTTCTCACCACATGCCCTATGCATACTATTTCATTGTATCCTCAAGTATATTTGCCCCATTTTACAAATCAAGAACTGAGACTCAATGACATGAGTCACCCAAGCTTACATAGCTCCTTGGGTCCCTGCAGAAGTGTGTGACATCCTAGAAGGCCAGGAGAACAATTCAATGATGAAAAGAAATACAGAAAAGTGGCTGACTTTTATATACAGATTTCATTTATCAGATGATTAATTAGCATTTTAAAAACCATGCTTAACTCCTAAAATCTACTATGTATTAGTTTCTTACCAAAATGACATTTATTTTGCAAGCTTACTCCTTAGGATTGGAGAGAATGTTATGCTATAGATTGCTCAATAATTTCCAAACTACATTGGATAAAGTAGTCAATTCTAAGAATTCATAAAATGTAGTAAAAGTAAATAAAGTGAAACATTCATGAGATCCATGTGGAGCACGATTTAGCCATGACATTCATTATGGAAAAGTTGGAATTCATTAACTGCATAGTAAATACATCCTGTACATTGTTCTGCTCTACTTTAGAGGCTAGAATTGGAGCAAAGCCTCACAGGGACTCCTTTGAATGTGTCTTCTATTGTCTGTCTTCTGTAATCTCATGCTTCTGCTTTTCTACACTGCTGCCTGGTGCCACCATGACAACTGCTATTCCAGGGGGCACTGATGGAACTACAGAGCCTGAAAGACAGAGGAGGATGTAGGACGGTGGGGGAGGGGAGTAGCAGCCTAGTACAGACAATGGGCAAAATTTGTCCCTGCAAATCTCAGAGAAGATTGTTTTGACTTCTAGGAAAATGCAATTGAATGGGTGAAACAGGCTTTGTCAGATACTGGAGACCAATCTAAGGAGCTATGATGAGATATTACCTATGGCCGTACCTCCCATTACCAATGGTAGGCTGAAGACTGCCAGGGAAACAACCAGTAAGTGGAAAAGAAAAAGAATAGAAGCAAAAAGAAAAAGATAGGAGAAATGAGAGGAAAAAATCATCTGGATTACATGTGATAAAGGACCCCTGCCCAGTCTGTTGGAGCTGAGGCTGCTCTTGGAACAGGCCTGTAACCAGCTCTGTTTTTATTCCTCATAAATGACTGACCTGACCATTTCTCATGAATATAAGAATAGCCAGGCTTCTAGTCTGGTATGTGCTTCACGGGTGGTTTCTCTTAATTTCTCCTCAAACTTGCCTCTTACATTCCCCATAAACAGGCTAAAAATACATGAAAATCTCCAAGGAGATGAAGGCAAAAGGCTTTGCAAGACCCTTAGGAAAGCGATCAAATTTTGATATTCTGGTTCTAAACAGTGACACAGCCCATTTAGTGTGATTTCAAGGTACTCTAAGGGCTTGCTTCTCCCTTACCTCTTCCCCTCCCCCAGCAAAATATTTGTTTACTGAGGCCTGAAGTTGATTTTTTTCAGGGGACAGATTTTCATTTCATAATAAGTGATTTTAAATGAACATTTACTTTTGGAGTCACCATGAGGAGCACGCTGGCTGACCCCTCTCCTAGGAGCAGGGCAGGTTCTCTACCTGATATTAGAGAACAACTGCCACATTTCAAGGACAGCCAAAGAGCAGAAACAGGATTATGATCTAAAATTGGTTACTATCAGGGCTTTGGAGGTCTCTTCTGGTGGCTGCTTAATGTGGCTCAGCTAAGAACATACCCTGCTAACCCGTCCAACCTCACAACAATATCCTCTCAGCAGCTCCCCAGTACCCTATCCTGTCATATGTTGATCTTAAACCATTTCAAGGAACCTCAGTTCACAAGTTCTTTCTAGTCTGCCCTCTGTCCAGGACATATACCCCATCCTACCCAACCCCACACCCATCACTTTCACCTGGCCCATCCTGCACTTTACTTGGGTCATAATTTAGTTGTGACTTCCTGCAGGAAATGTCTCTTGACCCTCCAACCCTGGGTTAATAGCCACTCAGGGCAGACCCCAACATTTCCAGGGCACTGGTGATAGCATGTTCCACCTTGAGGGGCAATTCCCTGGTTTCTTGTCTGTTCTCTGTAGGCTTTGCTGACCTTGAATGTGTCCATCACTGTATCCCCTGGATCTAGCACAGTGCCTGAAGCAGAGTAAAGTTACAATTAATGATTACTGAATAGGTGGAGGAATTGCTTTTGCTCGACATCTATTATCAAGAAAGGGCATGTAATTAGAGGAAAAGCTTACCTAGAGGTTTTGGGCTGAACTCATCTGTATTTCCCTTCCTATGGAAAAATACATAGAAATAAGAGAAAAGCATACAATGAAAGGAAAAAGTCCATATTGGTTCTTATAATTTTCTGGGTGGCACAACTACTGTATGAGATAATACTAGCCCAGTGGATTATGATAATATTTCATTATCGACTCAGGTCATAGTCCAGTTCTAGAGCTGAAGGAAGTGAAGAGCATTGCTTTTTCTGTTCTCCAACTCTATCCAACAGTTACCAGCAAGAATGTCTTGGCCACCATCCAATGGTCAGAAAGCACAATAGGAAACTGAAGGAAGATTGAGAGCAGTCAGACTGCAAGAGGAGTGTTCAGTTTCTACTGAAATCCCATTGCCCATAACTTGGTCACATGATCATCCCTAACTATATGAAGAATAGGAAGTAGAAGGTGAAAAACAAAGAAGGGGACTTCAGCAGATCAGAAGATTTGAGGAATTTCTCAAAGCTAGCAAGTAATTGGGATTGGATTGGCAGAAACAAATGAACAGAAAAATTCATAGCAGATAAGAAACACCAGAAAAGAAAATTCAAGCGGAAAAAAATTTTTGCAATACTGAAATCAATTCCAGGGACACTTCAAACTTGGTGCACAGACTCAAATAATGGGAAAAACTTCTGGAACTGCTATCAGGAAAATTAGTATTTGAAACTGCTTTTAGGAAAAGCTGGGCCACCCCACACTGAGCAGCAGAGACTCTCAGTGCCTACCACATGGGGATGTTTGGTGTGAAAGTCAGTCCTGAGCAACAAAGCAGAACAGAGCATGAAACAACTCAGTACCTCCACAAGATCAGCAACAGAAGAGAAAGAGAGTTTTGTACTAGAGAGTGCTGGCCAAATTGCTCAGTATATCTTTATGGAGGAGGAATTCTAATCCAAAAACTCAGAGTAGACCTGGGACTTAAAGAGAAGGCAAGATGTTTAGGAAACTTAACACTAGAGATGGGAGACTTTTTCATTCAGAGTAAAGGCTTTTGACACTATTTTCCACCACACATCCTGGTTCCTCTTGAAAGTTACTATAAAGAGGGGCCAGGGAGATGGCTTAGTAGAATAAGTGCTGGCTTGGCAAGGACAAGTGCTTGAGTTCAATCATCATCCACCAAAATGACAAAGAAGAAGGAGGAGGAGGAGGAGGAAGAGAAGGAAGAGGAAGAGGAGAAGGAGAAGGAGGAAGAGGACGAGGAGGAGGAGCAGGAGCAGGACTATAAATTGGTGACAGCCAGCACTATGAAATGGTTACACCAAGGGCTTGGGAGATAGCTCAGTGGCACAGTGCCAGTCTGACAAGTACAAGGTTATGAGTTTGATTTCCTGCACCAAAAAATAAAATCATGAAATGGTTACACCAGATGCAACAACTACTACTAGAGAAATGAATTTGATGATGCAAAATTTTAAACATGTATAGCAATATATGCAAAGAGATCTATGACTTTTCCATATCCATAAAGCAATAGCTGTTAATTAATATCAGGAGACAACTCTCTATTGGTCCGTTACATTTTTCACATCTCACAAAGTGAGACATTGATTGCCCCCCAAGGATGTTTATTTAATAAATGCCTTGGAAAATAGAGACAGTCTCCCTGCAGAGCAAGGTATATGCTAACTATGAGTATAATAAAAATATCTCCTATGGAACTGTAGGCAGACCTGCAAATAAAGACTGTAGAATCCTAAGCCAGGTGTTCTTCTCCTGTCTCAGTCCACTGTGTATGTAAGCATGGCCTATCCCTTTTGCATCATCTTGTGGGAACTAGGACTGGAGAAACTGTGACAAAGACTGATGCACTGGACACTGCTATGATGGGAATAATAAGATATTTTTGTCTCTGCTCCAGGAATATCATGCTATCATCCATTACTCATGAAATCATTGAAGGCTAATTTCATACAGTAAAGTCTCAGACCTTTCATAATTCATAACAATTACTAGATGGAAATACTCAGAGCCTAAAATGTTGAACTGCAAGAGCAAGTTAAGATACACTCTCAGAATTCAGTCCAAATGATAAATACCAGCCATGGAGGAGGGTTAAGAAATGTGAAAGACAGAATCAGAAATTCAAAGAGAACAGAGAAAATTGAAAGAAGTAGTAGGTAGTGAAAAAGTTCTTCCCAAACAAAGAAATGCAGTGAATAATCACATAGTTAATTATTTCATAATTACAAAGGAACAGAGTACATCTTACATATGAACAGGTGGTAGAAACCACCTTGGCCAATTGCCAGCGTTAACAGTAGGACAAGGTGACTTGTGTGATTTCTAATGTGCTATACTAAAGACCCACCAGCCTATAATATTCTTGAAAAAAAAAAGTTTACTCTGAATCTGGACATGTGGAAATGATTGAACAAATCCAAGTAGAAGAACATTCTATAAGATAATTGACTTGGACTATTCACTCAAAATTATTCTTGGCATGGACAAAAAGACAAAGATGGTTTCTAGATTAAAAGAGACTAAAGGAACACAAAAGCTAATATACTGTGTATAGTTGTTTGTTTGTCTGTCTTTTTGAGACAGAGTCCTGCTATGCAGTTCAGGCTGGCCTTGAGCTCACATTGTAGCCCAGGCTGGTCTGGAACTCTCAAGGATCATCTTGCTTCAGCCTCCCCAGTGCTGAGATTACAGGAATGTACCAAAATGCCCAGTTCTGTTGCATATAGTTGGGTTTTTTTTTTTTTTTTTTAGTAAGGGTCTACAGGGTCTCACTACATAGATCAGACTTATAGTGATTCTCCTGTTTACAGCCTCCCATATGCTGGAATTTCAGGTGCATGCCACCCCACCCAATCTTAATGCACCCCAGGGGTGGAACTAGTATGACAGGCCAGGGATTGAACCTGCCTAAATAGGTGCTTTAATCCACTGAGCTATTTGTCCAGTCCTTAACATGTACATTTTATATGTAAAACTGACATGTAACTTTTTTCAAAATAAAAAATTGGAAAAAATAAATTGCAAATTCTAAGAAAATTTGACCAAGTGAAGGACTTGTGCCAGGACAAATTGAGTATCCACTTTAAAACTCAAAAGTTTAAAAATTCCATCCTGAAAGTTTTTCAGAGTGCCATAAATAGGCTACACACAAAGCATAAATAGAAGGTAAGGGAGCAATGTCATCCAGGTCCTTAGAGCATGTTAATGTGAACGTAAATTTATATGCTTAACCAGTAGAATTTGAGTGTGAACACAGAGAAGAACCAAAGGGAGACATTTTCTCAATCACATAAAGATGAAGTTTTGCACACCATACTTTCTCTGAAATCATTATGTGCTCCACCTGTGCTTTCAGGATGTCCCTTTTCCCCCAAAATTTAAAAAGCAGAGTGTTGGGCTGGGAATCTAGCTCAGTGGCTTAAGAGCCTGTCTAGCAGTGCGGCCCCCAGTACCACAAACAAAAGCAAGCATCTCATCTAAAAAGCAGGGCTTTTCTTTGGCAGAAGTCCCCTTCTGTCCCTCTCCCTAGATCACAATGACCCCTTCTGAAGTCACATCATCAGGCTGAGTCTGCCCCGAGGCGGATGGCAAACGGCCTGACTGTGTTTGCTGCACACTACCAAAGAGGCAAAATGCCAATGTTTTTAAGAGGTCGTTGCCCTCCGACTGTGAAATGATAATGTGCTAAATTATGTGTTTAATTAATTTCTGCCCAACAGCTACCATAAAATTGGAAAAACAATTCCTCAGGCAGGATCCATCCCCTGGGGTCAATGTGCATAGAAGTACACAGCAAAGAGTCAGAATTTGTCATCAGTAACCTTGTGTCTGCTATAGCTCGATGAGATGGACGCAGTCACCACTTAATCATCTCTTGGTACTGCTGCCATATACATTGGGAGAGATAGTACAAAATGTTTGCTGCTTGATTTTGGATTAGAAACCAAAAGAAAAGCTTCCTGCTAGATTTTACATGAGCAACCATCCTCTTCGGAAGTCTAAGATTTTTAAGACAAAAGGAGAAAAAAATCATAGCACGATTAGGGAGACTGAGAGGGAATGGACATATTATCTTCACTGGTATGAGCTGTAACAATTTCTTTTCTTTTTCTTTTTGCTGTAGTTGGGACAGGGTCTGCAGGGTCTACAGAGTATCACTACTAGATCAGACTCGTAGTGATTCTCCTGTTTACAGCCTCCCAAGTACTGGGATTATAGGTGCATGCCACCACACCGAGTCTCAATGGCCATCTCAGACAGCCCCAGAGGCAAGGCCAGCATGGTGCGCCAGGAATAAACCCTGGCCACTGAGCTCTACCTAAGCAGACACTTTAGTCCGCTGAGCTATCAGAACGGCCCTGAGCTATAACAATTTCTTAACTAGGCTAGAGCTGTATCTACCTTATGAAAATGAAACTAGGTGAAAGAGTAAAAGACTTAAGTCAGCTACTCTTTTTTTTCTGAACTGCACAATATTGTGCAACACCTTTGCAATTATTTGTATAGTTTTGTTTTCATAGCACTGTATGTTCTATGTTCTATGTTAAAAAAAAAACCAAGTCTTTTTTTTATCTGAATTATGTCTAGCATCAAAGCCCAGTGCTTAACACTGGTACTCAAGATATATTTATAAGTGAATTTATATTAAATTATTATAAATGAATTTATTCATTACAAATCATTAAAATGAATTTATACATTTATAAATGAATGAACCATTGATAAAACCAGGTTTAGGGCCAGCCAAATAGCTCAGCGGATTAAAGCACCTGCAAGCACCCCACCCCAGGAGTGCCCTGAGACAACAATTGAGATTGGGCGTGGTAGCAAGCATCTATAATCCCAGCTCTTGGGAGGCTGTAAACAGACAGATCACTATGAGTCTGATCTAGTAGTGAGATCCTGAACTCCCTATAGACCTGTCCCTAAAATACAAAAAAAAAAAAGGAGCTAGGGAGATAGCTTAGTAGAATAAGCGCCTGCCTGGCAAGTGCAGGGTCCTGAGTTCAATCCCCGGTACTGAAAAAAAAAAAAAAAACAGGTTTAAAACCCAGTTCTCTGGACTTGTAGTTCATTCCCATATATAGTGGCAGATACATATTCATTCGTGGATAAGGAAATTTTCAAAGCAGAATAAAAAACATCACTAAAGTAAACCTAGACCATGTACTATAATCCCCTGTGTGATTTTATGTGAAATTGTAGCTGAACTCATTTGGAGACCTGTTTATAGAAAGTCCTGGCTTACTTATTTGAGATTAGTCATGCTAAAAATACAAGTCTTAGTGGATTGGTAGGACGCTGCCACGGACAGTTCCTGTTACAAAGCCCACAGCACTCCAGTAGATCGTGTTTTAATGTCTTAACGCAGAGAAAGCTGGCTCATGCAGCCTTCCAGAAGGATGTGCTAAAGGAGTTTGCAGAGCCGAGGAACTGAAAGGGTCCAGGCTCTCTGCTGAGGGCCAAGAGAGCCAGCATGCAGAATCAGAGGGAACAGCAGGAGCTCCCATTCTTCCCACAGAATGTCACCTGCTCCGGGACCTTTTCGCCTGCCCCTGCCTGCGAGACCAAGAATAGCATGTTTTTATTCCTCCTCGAAAGCATACTTGATCTAATTCAGAATTGGATACAAGGCATCAATCCTTCACCAAAAGCAGGGGCTTTAATTTTATCTCTAAATTTAGGTTACATTAACTTCAATAGTGTTTCTCAAAGTGCAGCTACACACACACACACACACACAAACACACACACACAGCCTTAATCACGCAGAAAGCCATGTGTGTTAATATAGCATTCGGCTCAAAGCACATCCACCCTTTGCGATGACATCCTGGTATAGAACTTGCCTTTGCAATTTCTTACCACTTCTTTTTCCCAACAACCTTTCTACTTTAGGAAAAGAAGCCAGTGGGGGAACAAAGAGTTTGGACTGCAAAACTGAGGATAGCGCTGAAAGTCCTGCCCTAGAAGATGCCTTGTCACCCCCCAGCGACAGTCAGCAGCACTCCTGGCAGGTTTCCACAGACATTGAGAACACAGAGAGGTAAGCGGGAGGCGACCCTGAGTAGCTGTCAGGGTTCTTCTCCAGGGAGTGTTTGGACGGCCAAAACATCCAGGGTTTTCTATTTCAAGTAGAGAAGAAACAGCGCTCCTTGGCCTGCTGAGAAAACACAGGGCTGAAAGAGACTAAGGAAGCTACCTAGCCCTCAAGGAAGACTGGGGTTTGAGCAAACAGATTTAGTTCTGCCACGGACACGGAGCCCTAGGCTGCTCCTCAGGTCTGAGAGTCCATGGAAAAGCAAAGCATGTACTTTTGTGGAAGGGAAACGCAGCTCAGCCCTGGGCTGCTCCCTGAGATGCCATTTGTGTGAGGAGAAAGAATCGAAAATGCTGCGAAGATGCTTCCAGGAGACTTGGATTTCAGGTGTAGGAGAGGGCTGGCCCTATTGCAAGGTGGGGGCACCCCGCACCCTGAGTGAGCTCAGGGAGCTTTGGCTCTCAGTGTCACTGGCGGTCTCGTAGTGGTCAGAGTGAGGCAGTGTGTTACTTTACTCATTAGCTCCCTCCCAGACGGCGCTTCCCTCTGGGGAAGAAGATACTCTGCGGTGATTCTATTTCACTTGGGAAAAGAAGGCAGAAATAGTTACTAACCAGTGCTAGGACCCATCTAAATGCTAAAAGTGCCTTTCTGCGAGGTAGAAAGATGAGACTTTCATCTGATACCCTGGCCCTTTTTTGCTTCCTGTGTGCCCAGAGAAGGCCCAAAGATGCTGAACAAATGAATACTGGGCACTTCTGCTATGGCCTTTGTGTGAAAGGGTAAGTCATAGACAAAATAATAAATGTTCCATTCTTTATTTTTCGAAATGTAACACACAATGGCCCTTATAGCCATTGCGGCTCTACTTTCAGATTGCAATATAATTCTAAAGCTAATTACTGAGTTTCTGTGTTTATAGAAAATTGGAGCATGTGGTAATTATGTGCTATTAATAAAACTTGGATTTTATAAGCTTGAATATCCAAGAATTCAAACAGGGGCTGGGAGATGGCTCAGTGGAATAAGCACTTCCCTGGCAAGTGCAAGGGCCTGAGTTCAGTCCCTGGTTCTGCCAAAACAAAAAGAATTCAAACAATAAAACTGTTTGGTTCAGTTGGATGGGATTCTGGGCAAATCATGAAGGAGTGGTTTATCTTAGTTTATAAAATAGAAAACTCCCAGTAGGGGAGAGGAGGTATACCTGCCAAGGTCCTGCCATAGGGGCAGAATTGATCAGAAAGCCATTCTCTTTCTCTTTCTCTGTCACCTTGCACAGAGCTATAGCCTTGGCTCTTGAGCTTGAGAGTGAGATGTGGATACAGAAAGCATAGGGCAGGACAGCCACAGAGTCATGGTGTTTATGGTCAGCCAGAAGTTCAGATTCCTTGGACAGGATATCATGTCTGCGTCTTGTACTATGAATAACTACTATGAAGACAACGATATGCAATGTATTAATTATTGAAACTGTCCTACTAATCGGTTTTGAAACTGTCTCATTGCTATTTGTTTCTCAATCAAATTAATTTAAAAAATGAAAAAAAAAGTAAGTTCAGATTTTAGCTAAAGATATGAGAGAGTGAGAGAAGCAGGGAGAACCCTGGGACCAGCACCCAGAGGGCTTCCTGGCTCTTCCTCTGAAATCAGTGAGTCTCAAACTCCAGCTGGGTGTTTATCTCACTATGATGGCTTTTGAAAAACCCAGATGTCTGGGCCCCATCAAAATCAATTGAGTCTGGGTCTCTCTCCAAGGCTGGGCCCCAGACAAGTCTTCAGATGACAGTCTCTGCTCTCCAGAAAGCTTGTGCCATGATCTCAGTTGGGCATTCCTGATCCTTTTCTATCTTCCCTGCAGATCTCATATGGAAGCCAAATGTACCCGTGTACTTGATGGGGTGGGGCAAGGGTGGGGATGGGGGTGGGTGCTTCCCCTCTCCCCGCCCCTACTGCAGCAGTGTCTGGCCTCATGGCGGAAAGCATTCTTAATGTTTTGACACCAGCATTTCTACAGCCTCCATGCTCTTTCCCTTCCTTTCCCAATTGCCCGTTCCTGAACCCTGAGCTCCTTTTGACCTCTTGAGGCATTGTCTTTGGATTCCCTAAAGACAGTGGCCCTGAAACCGTATTCAACAAACAGTTGTATTTTGTGAAATGGACTGAAAGATTCTGTGCTTAAAATTAAATGTCACCTCTTTTACTTCAAATGCCAGAAGAAAAAATAAATGAGTGGGTAGAAATGTTTTCAACTTTAGAATTTCCCCCCCCCAAGTTTCTTGAACCATGGTGCCTGTGAATGCTTGTCCCTTCTGGAGTTGATTAAAGATGTATCTGGGGTTTGCGCAAATTTATTTTTCCTGTTTTTGGAGGAAATCTACCCCTATGTCTTGGGTCTTCATTATCTTCATTGTGCTTCACAGTCCTGGGATTTTATGACCATGGGTACTGTGAGATAAAGGAGGATGTTGTAAATGTGCAGTGGTGTGCTCTCGCCTGCCACAGGTTGGGACTCCCGGAAGCAAGGAAAGTCGGACCAGGTCCCAGGAGTCTCCTCTCCCCATGCCCCTGTCCTTGTCTCTCCCTCTGCCTCTCCCTCCATCTCCTCTCTCCTTGAGGAAGCTGTTTTCTAGAAGCCAAAAATTTATGGCTTTCACATCATTCAATTTAATAAGTGCTGGTGCTTACAAATATTTAACCTATGTGTTACACTGAATTCCAATTGTAAGGAGCGACTTAAAACCAGGCAGGTAGAAGTGGAGGAGCTGTACAACTGCCAGGGTCTCTGACTGCAGCTTTACTAGCCCTAGCCCCCAGCTTTTGGCTTTCCCCACTGTTCCAGTCCTGTGCTCCTGGGCTCTCCCTCGAAGTCTAAAATAGAGTCCTCTGCAGCAGATGCTCTTCTCCCATCGCAGGCAGGTTTAGTCAGTGGTCAAGTCCTGGTGGAAGGGTCTGCCACAGTCTTTCTCTTTCCTTTCAGGGCCAACCTATTTCAGACTTCTTTCTCACAAAAGCAAAATAAATTCACTATTTGCCTAGTGGAAGCGAAAGCTAAGACAGTTAGGAACAAGTCTCATCTTGCCCTTCAATTGTCTCATAGCCTCGACTCTGAGATTTCATTTTAAGAGTTCACAGCTGATTATTCTTTGTTTTTATCAATTTTACAGAGACATGCGTGAAATGAAAAACCTTTTAAGCAAACTCAGGGAAACTATGCCTTTACCACTGAAAAATCAAGGTGAGTCTTGTCATTTATCTTTGAGGCAGAGGATGTTCTTTTTTACATGATAAATACGGGGCTTGTTTCTGGAGAAATTAAAGAAAATGTTTCCCATTTTACAGGAGGATTGAGCAGTTGTGTGTATCTCTTTGAAAACCTAATGATGAGACTGTGTCTCTCAGGTGCTCTGAAGGGAGCCAGGAAACCCTTTGACCTGGAAGCAGATTCTCCTCCCCCACATGCACAGACTGGGATCTATCACATGCTGAGGGAAGTACTTCCTCAGGTGTGGCCACACAGAAGGATTGAAGACTTGGTCTGTGCCTTTGGAGACTTACAACCTAGTAGAGGAATTTAGGAATACATCCAAAGGAAGATCACTGCCATCCACATGTGTAATTACCTAAAAAGTAATAGTAATAATTAACATATATTGGGAGCCTACAGTGTGCACTACTATATTATCTTACTTCTTTGTTTTGTTTTGTTGTGTGAGGGAACTCAGGACACCCCACATGCTATCTCTATCTACCACCGAGCTATATCCCCAGCCCCCTTATTTAATTCCAATAACAACTTTGAAGGAAATGCTATTGCTGTTTCCAAGTTTATAGGACACTGAGACAGAGAGGTTTATTAACCTAGCCAAAATCACACAAACTATAAATAGAAAAGCTAGGAATGAACTCAAGGTAGCCCAGGAGTGGGCAGTCTAACACAGAAACAGGATTTGCAGCAGAATGAGGGAAGGCCTTTCCATCCTCGTCAACTATCATATCCCTAGTAGCTAGAGTCTGGGACACAGTAACATAACACTGGCACAAAGCATGAATCTTTGTTAAATCTACACCTAACCTTGTAGTGTGCTGACTAAGAATGGATATACAAAACGAACAGTAAGCACAGTCTTTAGGCACATGTAGCTGGAGCAGCCACGGGAAAACGTCAGCCTCAGAAAGCAGTACGTAGAAGGTCTTTTTAGAAGCAAGAAAAACATTCTTCTCATTTCTACAGAGCAGAGCAGAGCAGGACAGGGAGCTGCTTGCCTGGGAGTGTGGAGGAGGGGAGGAGAAGAGCTTGGCAGCGGAGCTGAAGTGCCTCCTGCTCGGGGAAGAGCTCAGCAGAAGGTAGAGAGGTGGAAGTGAGAACACCAAGCAGAGAAGCTGAGGAGCAGTGTGGCTCGAACAGCATGGGGCGGGGTCGGGAATAGAGCAGGGGATGTGGCACACTGGGAGATCTGAGTACCCTAGAAGGGCTTGGACTACAAGGCACCTGTTTCATAGTGTTCAAAGAAAGCAGGCAACCTGTTGTAGCAATGAGAGATTGCTCCAACCTCAGCACAGAAGATCATTACTAGAAATGAGCCTGGTACAATGGGCTTGAACCTAAAGCTAACCTTGGTTCCAAATGCTACTTCAACCACTCACCAATTTATGCTATGGAGCAAATATTTAACTTCTGAAAATGTCAGTTTCCTCATCCTTAAAGAGGGAACAATGGTTTTACTTACTTCAGAGGGTTACTGTTAGGATTAAATGAAGCAATGGTCCTATGCCTACTACCAAACTTACCGAGAAAAAAATGCCTGACAGTATGCTGTCTTGCAAGTATTTCTGTTGCTACTGTCATCAGCAATATTGTTCACTAGTTGCTTTCCCCAGTTTTGTTCAGGGAAACCCCAAGCCACTATAGAAAAGATAGCTCCTGCTGCTGTCCACCCTGAGGAGACTGAGTCCCTGGTTCATGCAAGGCTCGTCCTGAGCCTGCGGTTCACAGCACTGACTCCTGGGACTTTAGACTTGGGCATCTTCTGCATCTGAAGATTCTCCAGTACCTTAATGCATCACCCAGGGGAGCTGAACCTCCCATCCTGCTGCCCAGAAGGAAGACTTCCCCGGGTCCCCCAGCCTAAATTTCACAGATACCACAAAACCTTTAAATCAGACCTTCCTAAATATTTCCTCCACATCAAGTAATAATTCATCTCATAGGGTTTGAACTACACTTTAATGGGAAAAAAATTAGAAATTTCATCTCACTTAGATTATTTTTATAATCATAAAAATTATAATATAAATATTTGACATAACTTCATATTACTTGAGTAAACAAAAAATAATTAGAATTTTAAAGACTCTTTAAAATATAAGAGTCTTAATAGACTTTGATACTGTGAGGAAAAGTATAAGTGAAAAGAGAATAGGCACTCAGATAAATGACACCATGTTGCAAACTCTTCATGTACTTGGAGAACAAAAAGGAAAAAGCCAGGAGGTACAATGACTTATTATGCTGAAGGAAGTGGTACAGTAAGAATTTAATAATAATTAAAAAGTCAAATAAAGTGTAGGAAATTCAAGTTTCTTCCTATCAGGGAGAAGTAGAACCCCTGAACATGTACAGATCAAGTGTGGTCTATATTGGGGTGCATGCTTAACACACACCCAGCATACTCATCATGAGCTGAGCAATGGGCCAGAGAACTAACAGGCCTGGGTGGGACCAGAAGCAGCAGTCCAGGACTCTTTGGGACCCTCCCAGCATATGCATTGACAGATGCACCTGTCATCTGTTAATAAACGGATCGTCAAGATTCTTCCCCCAAAGCACGAAGGACAGGATAGCCCGCAGAGGCTCCCCCACTCGGATGCTTCGGTTATTGTACTGGCCTGGTGGGTAACAGCTGCAAGAAGTGGTGTAGACCGAATGGTGGAGAAACTATTCTAATTCTTTTCTGTGCAATGTTATTATCAAAACACAATTTTCACAAGTTAAAAACCATTACAAAAAGCCATCTGTTCCCTTTCTGGCTTTCTTGTTCCTTTTCTCTTTATTTCATTTATACGAGTGCTTGGAACAGAGAGAGAGAACAGAGGGGGTGTGGGAGAGAAATGCCACCCTGGATGCAGTGTTTCCTGCCTTGAGTCCTGACCTTCTGTATATCCACCAGTCTAGACTCCACTTTGCTCCATCTCCACCTTAGCTGATACTCAAAAGCTGTTCTGCACTTGTTTCAGCATTTAAAAATATTTAAGCATATCTTTCCCCTTTCCTATGCATTAACACTTAATAAAAGTTACTAGAAATTGATTTTCAGTGGAGAAAAAGGAAGGTAGCCCAGGGCTAGAATTTTAATGGTTGGTCATGTGGCTTGACCAACCATTAATGGTTTGTCTTAAATGAGGCTTTCCCATTCTTCCAATGTAAGACTGAAGACAAAGAGAGACACAGAAGAACAGGCCACCTTTGTCCTGCTGCAGCTCCCAGCAGGATCAGGGCACCATGCAGGTCTCCTGGCTCCTGGCCTGCTGCTCTTTCCCCTGCTGCCATGTCCCTCCTGTCCTAGATTCTGGGTCATTGGCAGTGCTGTAGGGAGCTTCATTAATTATGATCATCTGGCTGTGTCAAATGAATTACAAATGGAACCACCTGTGGGGAGCCCACAAGGTTACTGACAGAGGCTAAAAGGAGATTAGAAAGTAAAGGACAAGCATCTTCTAGATGCACGCTGTTATGAAACAAAACAAATTAGCAGAAATAAATTAAGCCTGAAAGACAGTTTCACCTTTTCTGAAATTCTGACTAAATGACTGCTGTGGAATGTGCAGAATATTCAGTCTTGCACAGAATTTGGCTGGGAGTGAGTAAGTCAGAAACTGAACCTGTTCTAGAATGGATGCCCTCCTAGGGACAGTGCTCCTCCAGACTAACTTGGGTCTACGAGTACCTGTCCCAGACTTACACCCCATTTTCTCCATCTGGATTCCATATTCAGAACCAATCTGGCCACTCAGGCAGAAGAGTCCTTGGACACTTGGCTAAGGATCATTAGGAGTGAGGCTACCTTCTCTCCTAGAGATGGTCTTTTAATTCCTTTCTCCACTGCCTCATATGAAACTTCCTCTACTTCCAGTTGGTATCTGAAGGTCATCCTGGGCATTTTACCATTGGCTATGCAAAAGTAGCTTTTGCCCAGGACTCAGTATGACATATGCAATCCCCCCTTCCTCCTCCAATATAATCCACATATCACATTCAAATGCATTACTCTGGTCATCCTGAGTCCATACTCAAATGTCCACTCATTGTCTAAAAGAAGGAAAACAGACCTCTGTCCCCAGCATCCATGGCCCCATCATCATCCCACATGTAAGAGTCCCCTGTTATGTGCCAAGTTCTGTGCCATGTGCTAAGAAGTCCCTTCCCCCAGAAGATGTCCCCTTTTTCAGGGAAGAATCAGATGAGAATCTCCTGGGAAACTTTTCCAAATCCTCACAGAGGTTATGATGAGCCTTCAGGGAAGGCAAGTGCAATGTGAAAATCACACACACACACACACACACACACACACACACACGCACACACTTGAATAAAACACAGAAATTAGCATTTAGAACATAACCCTGTAACAGTGAGACTACAGGTGACTACATAGTCCATTGTCACCTAACCCAGATTTGAGTTGAAAATGGAAGATTTTTTGAGCTTGCTTTTTGAAAGTTTTTGAGCTAACAGTTTTTAGAATGAGTAGGAGTTACCAAAAAAAGATGAAAAAATATAGCCTAGGCAGAAGACTCTGGATGTGAGCAGGTACCTGGGGAGATGAAAGAGGAAGGCATTTTTATAAACCACAGTCTCCAGTGGATGGAAAAGTCTTAAATGGAGATTGACCACCGAGGTAAGAGAGGTAGGTGGGCTATACATTTAAAGCCAAATTAAGATGGTTGAACTTTATCTTGGAGCTGATGGAAAAATGCAGTTAGGAGGCAGGTATAGTATCCAGGTGAAAAGT
Organism: Ctenomys sociabilis; assembly: GCA_004027165.1. Classification (NCBI taxonomy): domain Eukaryota; kingdom Metazoa; phylum Chordata; class Mammalia; order Rodentia; family Ctenomyidae; genus Ctenomys; species Ctenomys sociabilis. Next base: position 58,701 of record PVKA01011241.1, read on the forward strand.
GTCTAAGATCTCACCTACAGCTTGGAGATTGCAGAGGCAAGGGTGGCCTGCTAGACATGTGTATCAAGCAAAAGGAGAGACCTGGTCACGGTGGCACTTGCCTGTAATCCCAGCACTCCGGAAGACTGGAGCAAGAGGATCTTGCAGGTTCAAGACCAGCCTGAGTTATGAAGTGAGCTCCAAGCCAGCCTGAACTGCATAATGAGACCCTATCTCAAAAAGGACAAAACAAGAAAAAAAAAAAGTGATGAATCAAGGATGAAACTTGGTTTGGACATGGAAAATAAGGGAGTTCTGGTGTTAGTAAGTTAGGAGAGAGGAGAAGCAGTAGAAGTAGAGAAAAAATAAAGTTTGGGACATGAGGCAATTCCAAGAGCAATGCTCAGTGGTTAATGAAGCCAGGGTGTGGTCCAGGAAGACTAGAAACAATCTGAGCTCTTGACCACAGTGTCATGGAAGCCCTGAGAAAAGTGGAGACCACTCATGGGGAGTGTGCAGATCAAAAGAACACTGCAATACTGAAAGTGAAAGCTAGAGGGGGAAATGCCCTTTACCAAGGGGCCTGGCAAGAAAGTCACAAAAGCACTGTGAAATAGATCAAAAGCAGAGGCACTGGGCCAAGTCCCACCTACATACATTTGATCGATTTCCTAGCTTCATGGCTCCCAATATATCCCCCTTTTTTGTTTTATTTTTTCAGAGATGAGTGTTCCACTGCAGTTAGAGAAGCTGTATTTGGATAAGTCTTTAAAGGACCTTTTCACACTTGAAACCAGTCTAAAGATTGTAGGTACATAAATTCAGCAAAATAACCCAATATAGTCCAATAGTCCATAATAGTGGTGGGCTATCAGAAGAAATGGCAATAATCAGAAGTTGTTGACTTAAGCCATTTACAGATCAACATATTAATATGGCATTACTTTTTATACCTCATGGTTATACTTTTCTGCTAGATGGCTAAGACCAAGTTAAAGCAAAATCTATATAACTAAAAATGTAACATTGTTTTCTTAACAACTCCTGTCTGGTTAAGGTTTGCTATCAGTTGCTAAGCAACCTATTGTCATGAGTTACTAACTTCACAAAAGTGTAAATAAAGGACAGTTTTGGGCTGGGGAGATGGCTCAGTGGAATAAGTGCTTCCCTGGCAAGCACAAGGGCCTGAGTTCAATTCCAAGTTCCACAAAAAAAAAATAATTAATAATAATAATAATAATAAAATAATAAATAAAAGACAGTTTTGTTGTGAAAAAAGGGGAGAAGGAAAAATATATATAAGTGTATGTATGAGAGTTAAAATAGATATACAGCTACTTTCTCTTAGTTCACTGAGAATAAAAGTGTGTACTAATATTGTTTAGATAAGATAGCATGTCTGCATCTTGTCCTCTGAATAACTACTATGAAGACAATAATATACAATATTATTTATTGTAAATGTCCTACTAACCTGTTTTGAAACAGTTAAAACAAATAAATAAAATAAATCGAAAGCATAGAGGAAGAAGTGGCTAACAGTGCAGGGTGATTAAAGTGGATAAGAAATGAAATTGTCCTGAGAATTTAGCAGCAAGGCACCCCTTGGCACTGTTGGCTTGGACCACTGACTTGGAATTTGGCAGGGAAGCCTGGTTGAGGAAGGCTGGTAGTGAGGGGGAGATGAAGAGAGCTTGGGAAGCAAGGGCAGATGCGTGAAGATTTTCATAAAAAGTTGTTTGTGGAGCAGTGAAAAGACAGAAGTGGATGTAATCACATGCTAAGGGCTGTAGCAATTGCTTATGGAAGGGGTGGCAACAGGAAAGAATGTAGAAGCTTGAAGCAACAGGTAAAGATTCTGCAGGGAAGTTTATGCTCACAAGGAAGAGCAGATTACCTTGTCGAGGAAGGGTAGGCTCTTCTTAAAAGAAGGAATGAAATGTGTAAAAGCAGGGAGGCAAGGAAAAGTGTGAGCATATTTAGGGTTTCCTAAGTGGGTACTTTGAAGCATTCACTCCTTCAAAAGCCACTTATTCCAGCCAGACTGGACAGTTTACTTGGATCCAACTTAAGCTGCCTTTGGTCACCTCCCCATACTTGTTCATACTCCTCTTTTATCAAAATGCCCAACCCTGTAACAGCATCCAAGTTCTCCTCATTCCTCATAATCCAGAATGATCACCAAGGCCTCTGTGGATCTTCCATAAATGTTTTTGTTCTTCTTTAAGTGGGAGAAAATCTCCCTTTATTCCTATCCTTTAGGAATTCTCATGGCACTGTATTTATGTCCTTCTAATGGCATTTTTAATGAAGATTCATGGTTACTCCTGGAAAGATCCTTGTTATGAACCATTTTTCTATTAGGGAACATCCTGGTATTACCCTCAGTACCCAACACTTGCACTTACCAGGTCTTCAATTAGTGTGACTGGGAACTGGCAGCATCAGTGCATGTAGGAATTTGTAGGGAATGCTATATTCTCCAGCTTCACCCCAAACCTACTCATCTAAAAACTCTGGAGTCAGGCCAACAATCTATGCTTCAAGGAGGCCTCTGATGATGCTGAAGTTGCTAATGTCAGAGAACTGCTGAGTTCAATTAAATTATATTTTATATTTTTTCCTGGATAGAAATTTGTAACTACTATTTCATTACAAGCATTTCTCTTAACTGTATCTAAGAGCATGGCTTGAAACTCAATGTATTATCCAAAACCTTCTCAGATGGGTGTGGTGGCACATATCTGCTTCCAGCATTCTGGAAGCTGAGGCAGGAGGATTGCTGAGAGTTCAAGACCAGCCTGGGATACTTAAGTGAGTTCAAGGTCAGTCTGAACTGTAGAGTGAAACCTTGAGGAACACTGGAAGGAAGGAAAGAAGGAAGGAAGGAAGGAAGGAAGGAAGGAAGGAAGGAAGGAAGGAAGACAGGGAAGAAA